>VYZX01034275.1:15738-64836 GCA_013401335.1 Brachypteracias leptosomus
CTTCCCTGTGATGAGGGTCAACTCTGCATATTGGGCCCTCAGTTCCCTTTAGGAGCAAGTCTCCAACAACTAGAACCCTCCCCTTCTTCTTAGTGGAAGAGGTTATCAAATTGCAGGAAGGCCTATCCGGTTGTGATGAGACCTCTGGAATAGCTTGGCTATCCTCTATATCCCTATTAGACTGATTGTCTTCCAGGAGGGCCTCATATTTATTTCTCAGAGGCACCTGGGGAGGTGAGACAGGCAAGGCGGGTACTCGCCTTGTACCACGGCCATGAACTTGCCTCCACTCTCCATTTTTACTTATGCTTTTGTCTTCCACCTGAGAGGGGTAGGATACAGGGGCTCCTTGATCCTGGGCATTATCTGGCTGTTGAACGGAGCGCAGAGCCTGGCTCCACCAGTCTATCTCCATTTCAGCCTCCCTGATGTTCCTAAGCCTTTCTACTTCGGTTTGTAGCCTTACAACCTCATCTTGCAGCTGTGCCACTTGGCTGAGCAGATCATCTACCTGCTCACACCTCACACAGCCATACTCAGAGCTGGCCCCTGAGATCAGTGAGAGACTGTGGCATTCCCTGCAGCCTGTCACCTGCACAGCCACATTGTTCTGTGGGAGCCCTGTCTGGGTTCCTACATCCATTCTGATTCACGACAGGAGCATGGTCTTTTTCTGCTGGAGCATTGCATGCAGGCACACAGTCATCACAGTTTGCTCAGAACACCAAGCAGCATCCAAATGTCACAGTGGTCCCCTACCAAACACAGGGCTAAACACAGTGAGGGGGAGTAGAAGCAGCAAGCTAAATATTTGGACAGACTTCTGAAAAGCCAATGAAAGACCATAAACATGTTTAAGAAAAAAGAAAGCTGCAGCTTTCATTTTAAACCAAGAATATGTTTTCATTATGATTTTAGACACCTAATGGAAAAAGGACACAACCCATTAAATGGTCAAAAACTAACTAACAAAAAACTGTATTCAGACTGACAGTCTTTTGCTGGAGTTCTACATTTCCATTACATTTTTGTGTAACACTACATTAAGCTCTACCCAATACCAGAACAAGGCATGTAATACTTCATTTTACTTCTTGACAATTACATTTGGACATATCCTATCTTGCTAAAATGAGAAATGCAGCAATTTGCATTTCCTTTGTCACCTGTTATTTTAGATACTAAGCATTAAGGAGGATTAAATTATATCTTTTTTGCCAAAAAGTAACATCATGATTATAGCCGCAGGGATTCACAGAGGAAATCCATTCTCTAAGGAATTTTCTGAGAAAATGATGTCAAGCATTTAAAAATTATCTGTAATATGTAGGTGTTTAGCATAAACTTCCACACTTGAGTACCAAATTTGAATCAGAGACCTCCAACAGCGCTCAGTAGTAACATCTGAAAAAGCCTCTCTGCTTGTCTTTTAGGAAAATATTTTTTTATATGGCAATCTAACACTGCAAAAGAATTTGTTCTGTCTCTCAAAAATACGTCTAAGAATAACACCGCTCTTGGCTTCCCCCAAACCTGAAGACCACATCAGTTTAGGAGCTTTTAGGAGCAGTGGAGGAGGAAGAAGAAGAGATAGGAGATGATCCACAATTTTAACGTCAATGGGATTATCAAAGGTTGCAAGCATCTGCAATGTTCTTGACCTTTTATTTACATCCGCTGTGGGAAGCCTGGAGAGAGACAACACAAGTACTTAAATTTCTCCCTCAGAAATCCAAATAGCAGCTTATCTACAGCAAAAGGCAAAAATTTGTCAGCAGCCTGTTCCATCAATACCAAGGAACAAGATTGAGGTGATGTAAGCAGCTGTGGTTCAGGTACTATACAGCACTATCATGTCAGTGCAACTTCTCTCTCTTAGATGACTTCATTAGTCAGAAGCCTGGATCCATCTGTTCCTATTAGAGTGTAAAATGGCTTGGTGTGAGCCCTATACAGCCCTTTATTGCAATGCACATCTGCTCTTCCTCTCTTCAGCCTTCCCGTTACCCCAGCACAGTAACACCCTTCCCTGCAATGCTAGCAATAAAAAACCCAAACCATATATCAAAAGAAGAACAACACTTTCCAGCTAGCAACTAGAGCCTTACAATTTAGTCCACATGAAGTTCTAGGAAGGCACATGAAGCACAAGTGTTTGAAATAGCTTTCCTATTTCAAAGGTACTGGAAAAAAAAAAAAAAAATCCCTCTCCCACGCAGCTCTTCTGGCTCCTGCTAAATCTGATTTAGACTGCACTTTGCAGACAGCCATACAGCACTGACAAGCCCTGCACTGCTCCCAGGCTGCTGCAGCAGGTCCCAAAGCACTCTCCAGAAAGTGGGTCTGTCTGTGCTTCTCAAGGACACCTCTCGGAATATCCAGCAGATTGACAGCTTGCCTCTACTCCTCTACCCAAAAGCTTGGTTACTTACATCATAACATGCCACCTTGCCACTAACCACTTCCAAACACTGGAGACATCTGAAGAGGGAGGAAAACCAAGATCTGGGACAGGACAAGCCTCCTTGGTAGGAGACGTAAGTAGGCAAATAACCCACCCAGAAGCATCAGCTTGGCTGGTCAAAACATGCTACAGCCAAGGCATTCATAGCACTGCTCGCTCTCCAATTCTCTGAGTTTTTTAAGCTGTAAATAACAATTAGTCCCTAGATAAAACACGAAGCTGAAGAATTCATGTTCTATGTATAACCTTGTGTCCAACATCATCTGACTTTGCTTTCCTGAGACAGACTTGCTTGAACAGAGCCAGATTCATACACTTCCCTTGTCACCATCTGAAAACTAAGCCTTGTACTAAGAGTTCAGGATGGCTCTGGACAAGTCATGACCCTCACCTGAGTAAGGCATCTAAACAAGTAGAATTTATCAATAAGATTCTTTTAATAGTAGGGGAGAAAAATGAACAGCAGCACTGAAAACCAGAAATTGTTGTCAAGTATTACTAAAATTGCACCAAAACTCTTAGCCAGTTCATGAGGAAAGTGCATTTTTGATCCTGTATTGTATTTCAGGAACCCCTCTACTGTAGCTTTTACAGAGCTTGCTAGAACCACCAAAAAAAGCCAGAGACAAGACCCTATAGAAAAGCTTCTCTCAACTCAGATCATCAATACCTACAATCCCACCATCTGCCCAAAGTACATAAGGGGAAGCATCATGAGGTAACATCACCCTGGAAAAAAAACAAACAAAAAACCAACCCAAAACACACCAAACCCACATAGGTCTACACAGCTTCACACCATTTACATACACACAACTCTATCCATTGATAAAGTCTCTTTTCAGCAGTGCCCAGCGACAGGACAAGGGGCAACAGGCACAAACTCGAACCCATGAGGTTTCACCTAAACAGGAGGAAAAACTTGTTTGCTGTGAGGGTGGCAGAGCCTGGCCCAGGCTGCCCAGAGAGGTTGTGGAGTGTCCTCTGGAGAGATTCCAAACCTGCCTGGATTTGACCCTAGGCACCCTGCTCTGGGTCACCCTGCTGGAGCAGGGGGGTTGGATGTGGTATCTCCAGAGGTCCCTGGTCCCATACCATTCTATGATAAATGTCTCTGCTTTTGGTAAATTCACAAGAGAATAGGTCTAGGGAGGGATGAGGCCTGCTTAGCCTATCTCAATCAGTAGCCCTAAGGAGATGCCCAGGCAGACCTGTGATTACTGCCATTATATACATCTAATCTTGAATCTCATTAAAAAAAAAAAAAACTAGTAAGAAATCCATTTCTATTACACTTTTTACACATGCTTTCAGAGGCAGGAAAAAAAAGACCAATGACTTCCAGAATTAACATCCTGGCCAAGATTAGCAAGATCTACAGATACTACCAGTTCTCCCTTATCAAAGAATAATTTACTCTGGTGTAGTCATGATGGGTGCACAACCACAAGTGTTTACCATCATCTTCCTCTGTACATTTATCTGAAGATGAGTTTGGCATTGAAATAAAAGCATGGAGTAAATGAGGTTAGTTCAATCGGTGATACAATAGGTATTTAAAATCCATTTTCCAGAGCACGGCTGCCAAGTTCACATATGGATTTAGCATTAAAATCTTGCAGCAATGACAATTGGTCCTTTGCACATAAGGTTACAGATTGTGTTCTCAAGTTTCCCCTTGAAGGAAATGAACTTGGGGGAGCCTAGAGGAACTAAACCAACTTATTCAAAACCCACTCCATCTGCTTCCCCTTAAAAACATTCCCCTCTCAAGCCATTGATATGTGACCTATGTTTATCACTTGAAAAATCACAAGTTTTGCTTCAGTTTTGAGCAGGTCTGGTACAGCAGGGGAAAAAAAAAAACACCAAACCAAAACACTCAGCACAGACTAAGTGTCTGTCAAATTATGCACAGTGGTCACTTTGACCTGAATAGACCAAAACAGAGTTACAGTTGAAAAAGTAAAAATTTTTCTCCTGCACTTACCCACTGTGCCCCCCCAACCCTATCCACTGTACTGGGAACTCTGGCCTGAAACATCTCAGTAGAGAAAGATAGTAGGAAGGAAATACAAAAACCTTAAGTGTTTGTAAACCATGCATTACCCATTGTAAATAGACGTTGTGTTACTCGCCTAAAACCAAACTAAAAAGAAAATGATCATACATCTGTAACATCAAAACTCAGTCTAACATCAGGTCAGCACCTTGCACTTCGGCATCAAGAGCATTTATTTTAATCAAACTCATGCTCTCATATTCCAATCTACTGACAAGATCTACCACAACAGCAAGGCAAAGAACAGATGAATCTCTAAACCATGTTTATTTTGGGTTCGTTGTCTTTTTTTTTTTTTTTTAAAAAAAAAATCATTCAAAACAGGTTCACTGAATAGAAGTTGTTCCAGATACTTGACCTGCTACAGAGTATCAGCCAAGTCACTTGTTAATCATGATAGTCCACTAACCTTGAAGAACTAAATCTACCTTAGATGACATAACTCCATTTCTTGTTATCTAAGACAGATACAAGCCATCAAAGACAGACCATCATTCGAAAGGCTTGATTACGAATTCCACCACTAACATTTGAATGGATTAGAAAGAAAAGACAAGTCGCGGGGTCATGCTAGATTTTGTGTTTTCACAGACTGAAATGGTTACATGAATGGTTTTGCATGTTTCTGCTCAGCCACACAGCATAGAACACAGTAAGGGACTCATTGTTATCCAAAATATACAACCAATATATAAATAAAGGCCCAACATTCAATTTCAGGCTATCAATAAAATGTCAGCCCACTCCCTGTGCTTTAACCATGTGTGATAAGCAAGTAAGGCAACAGTAGAGGATGTATGTAGGGCAGACCGAGTTAATCATCATAGTATTCAAAGGTTCTACAAGTCTGTCACATAAATACACATCAAAAAATGCCAAGAATGTGCATTCATCCTCCAGCACGCTCTTGCTGTTTATAGACTCCAGCAGAAGTGATGAAGCTATAAAAGAATTCCCTCATTACCACTTGCTCAGTCTTCAGTACACTGCATATCTTCAAAAGACGAAAAAAAAAAAAACCCACCTCAAGAACATACATACTGTCAAACTGGCTCTCAGTGATGTGTGAGAACTGACGTGTTCAAACTGGCTCTCACTGACTGGAAAAGAGGAAACAAAACATAACCCCCATCTTCAAAAANATTCCCTCATTACCACTTGCTCAGTCTTCAGTACACTGCATATCTTCAAAAGACGAAAAAAAAAAACCCCACCTCAAGAACATACATACTGTCAAACTGGCTCTCAGTGATGTGTGAGAACTGACGTGTTCAAACTGGCTCTCACTGACTGGAAAAGAGGAAACAAAACATAACCCCCATCTTCAAAAAGGGGAAAAAGGAAGATTATGGGAACTATAGGCCTGTCAGTCTCACCTCTGTGCCTAGCAAGATAATGGAGCAGATCCTCCTGGAAGAGCTGCTAGGGCATATGGATGTAGAGGAGGTGATTGGTGGCAGCCAACATGGCTTCACCAAAGGCAAATCGTGTCTGACAAACTTGGTGGCCTTCTATGATGGTGTTACAGCGTCAGTGGATAAAAGAAGTGCAACTGATGTCATCCTGGACTTGTGCAAAGCATTTGACGCTGTCCTGCACAACATCTTGGTTTCTAAACTGGAAGGATATGGATTTGATGGATGGACCACTCAATGGATAAGGAATTCGCTAGATGGTTGCACTCAAAGAGTTGCGATCAACGGTTCAATGTCCAAGTGGAGACCAGTGATGAATGGTGTCTTGCAGGGATCAGTACTGGGACTGGTGTCCGTGTCACCAACAAAGATGATCTGTGCACCCTCAACAGGTTTGCTGACAACACCAAACTCTGTGGAGTGGATGACATGCTTGAGGGAAGGGATGCCATCCAGAGGGATCTTGACAGGCTTAAGAGGTGGGCCCATGCCAACCTCATGAAGTTCAACAAGGCTAAGTGTAAGGTCCTGCACCTGGGTCAAGTCAATCCCAAACACAAATACAGGCTGGGTGGAGAGCAGATTGGGAGCAGCCCCGAGGAGAAGGACTTGGGTGTGTTAGTTGACGAGAGGCTCAACATGAGCCGGCAGAGTGCACTTGCAGACCAAAAAGGGAACCGTGTCCTGGGTTGCATCAAGAGGAGTGTGACCAGCAGATCGAGAAAGGTGATTCTCCCCCTCTACTCTGCTCTGGTGAGGCCCCACCTGGAGTACTGCATCCAGTTTTGGAGCCCACAGTACAAGGAAGACATGAATCTGCTGGAACAGACCCAGAGGAGGGCCACGAAGATGATTAGAAGGCTGGAGAACCTCTGCTATGAGGACAGGCTGAGGGAGCTGGAGCTGTTCAGCCTGGAGAAAAGAAGGCTCCAGGGTGATCTAATAGCAGCCTTCCATACATGAAAGGGGTCTACAGGAAAGCTGGAGATAGGCTTTTTACAAGGGCCTGTAGTGATAGGACAGGAGTTAATGGCCTGAAATTGCAAGAGAGTAGATTTAGATTAGATATAAGGAAGAAATTCTTCACTATGAGAGTGGTGAGGCACTGGAACAGGTTACCCAGGGAGGTTGTGGATGCCCCATCCCTGGAAGTGTTCAAGGCCAGGTTGGATGGGGCTTTGAGCAACCTGGTATAGTAGGAGAGAGGTGTCCCTGCCTAAGCAAGGGAGTTGGAACTAGATGATCTTCAAGGTCCCTTCCAACCTTAACCATTCTATGATTCTATGTGTGCAACGTTCTTCTAACAAAACAGTCTTACCACATAGAATGCAACTGTGCCCAGACTAGAGCCATAGGAAGGAAAGCAAGAGTCAGGCATGGTTACAGCTAAACCAGAAAAGCCAGTTTTATCTGCCAGTTCATTATTTTTCATTAACAAATGTGGACATTCAATTTGTTGTAAATTACCTATCAGGTCAAACATCAGCAAGGTGAACAACACGATCGTCAAAACCTACCATGCTGTAACCCAAGACATTTTTCTGCCTATAAAACACCTCCAGATCTGGAAAACCCCGTTAAATTCCTTCCATTTGGTTGCCTGTACTGGGAAAAATGTGGGGTTTTGACAGTCCTCAAGAGGAACAGACTATTGCCTCCTTTCAGCATTCAGAAGCTTAATAGCCATCTATGGCACTATTATAACCTGGAGAAAGTAAATTATGGTCATAATTCCCCTAAATGCACCTAAATACCTGCAAAAATGCCAAGAGCTAAGAAAGAAGGCTTGAAATAAAAGCTTGCACTTGGTCAAATACCCAGTTGGTTCCCCAGCAAGGCAGGTGAGTAATTTCTAAACAAATGCAGTTATTCGCCTGTAAGCTCATTTCTGCAACAATAGTAATCTAGTAACCACTAAGTATTACAGCTTTGACTACTGCACCCACTGGTTCTTGAGTCACGAGCATTCACCATCTCATCCTCAGCTTTCAGCTGCCAGGAACTTCTACATATGGCTACGTTCGTGGGGAGATGGGATAACAAGATTCAGTCACTGAATTAATAACAGCATTAACTTAGTAGTTCTATTAATCATCCTGTTGACTTCAGTGGGTCTCAAAATACTGCACCACACTTACTTTCTCATTCTATGCCTTTCATGGACTTGAACACCTGAGAACAACATGCTCAGAGCTCTAAAACAGAATTCAATGATAAATATGCTTTATTGTAAGTTTTCATACACAGTTAAAGTCACATGAGAAAATTCAGAGGCAAGAAATTAAATGAACTGACTGGTCTCCATATCAACCTCATTCAGAACTGCTACAGCAGATAGTGAAAACCTATGAAATCACATCTTAACCATAATAATTCATATCCCATTCCATATTACCACTCAAAAATTCATCAGTCATTGCTAACCTTAAACAATTTTTTATTCAAATCCCATCTAGTTGCTCCCAAATTATTTCTTGGTGAATCTTCCCAATAAACAAGAGAATATGTCCAAAGTAGTCAAAATACTGGACTTCCAAATACATGGTGCAACTTTTTGAGTTATTCTCAAAGCACATTAACAGTTTGCACCTTTGATGAAACTTTAAGACTGATACAGAGAGAATAGATTTTCTTTGTACCTTTTACTTGTTACATAAAAAGCCTCAGAAGTTCACTGCCATTAACAGACACTAGAACTTGAATCAGTGAAGATATTCAACATCTCTTAACATATTTCTAAGAACAAAAGCCTTTAGTATCCAAGACTTTCAGGTTTTTACTTTCACATTAGTAGACAAAAGCATGAAGATCAAAATGGTAAAATACTGAAGAGATGAACAAAAAGATACCAATAGAGAACAAGTCATGTGGTGGGGGCAGAGGGGAAGTGGTGAAGAACCTCATTAGTCAGGCAAGAGTTTAATTAAAGTGTGGAAAGAACAGTACTGTCAAATTCCAAAATGAAATTATTTTTGAACTACAAGTATACAGCCTCAGAACACAGGCAGTTCAAGACAATAGATCTAGTGCAGCAGCATCAAAATAAGAGATGGGAAAGCAAAAGCAGAGCTGTACAACGTGATTTGTTTTGTTTGAAGTCCTAAGTCCACATATAAGCCAGATAATATTGGGGCAACACTAGCACCTTCCTCACTGACCTGGGTGAGGACAGAATTCACTCACAGCACATTTAAAAACTACATCAAATACGGGGAACAGCTGATACACTAAAGGGCAAGACAATCACCTTGTGCATCTCAATAGGTCAGATAAGTGGGCAAACAAGGAGCTCAAGAGGTTCAAATCCAAATGCGACTATAACCACATGTTGTATTGCATTAACAAAAGCAAAACTGTTTCCTTCTGCCAGCAGGTTATTTGCCTCACAAGGTCACACCTAGAACAGCACAGCTTAGTTGTGTACACCCAGAGTACAATGGAGAAGTCTAAAACAGAGGAGAGCCCAGGAGAAGATCCACCAGATGGTCAGAGGTCTAGAGCACTGGATATACAAGACGCTATGGTAGAGGTACATATAAAGAGAGGCCAGAGGCTGTTCAGCTTGGAGAACCTGCTACATGATCCAGTTCATCTCCTAATACCTAAAGGGGAACCACAGGCAATATGGAGCCAGACTCTTCTGGGGGCTGCATAGCAAAGTTTCTAGACACAAATTGCTTTAATCGAATTCTCAACGGTGAAAAAAAAGGTGGAAAAAATCACCATGAGAGGTGTGAAGCACCAGAAAAAGGAAGCCCAAAGAGGCAAATTTCCATCTTTGTAGGTTTTTCAGAGCACAGCTGGACAAGGCCTTAAGTAACCTGATGTAGCATCTGATCTAGCCATGCTTTGAGCAGGCTGAAGTTGCCAACCTGCAGAGGTCCAATAAAGGTCTCCAATAAAAACCACCCACAGCATTTTCAACAACTTTTTAGGTTTACTGCTGATTAACATTCATTGGGAAAACTTGCAAAGTTTGACCTTCCAACTTGAACACAAAGGCATGATAAGTATCCTTTAAAATACCTTAACATCTTTGAAGATGATCAAATTCTCCATTCTAAAAGTTCCTAATGTAAAAAATCCCTAACGAGTTTGTACTCTGATACTGACAGGTCACAAGCAAAATCACGGAATCATGGAATGTTAGGGATTGGAAAGGAACCTCGAAAGATCATCTAGTCCAATCCCCCCGCCGGAGCAGGATCACCTAGACCATGTTGCACAGGAACGCGTCCAGGCGGGCCTTAAACATCTCCAGAGAAGGAGACTCCACAATCTCCCTGGGCAGCCTGTTCCAGGGCTCTGTCACCCTCACCACGAAGAAGTTTCTTCTCATATTTAGGTGGAACCTCCTATGTTCCAGCTTGCACCCATTGCCCCTTGTCCTATCATTAGACACCACCGAAAAAAGCCTGGCTCCATCCTCCTGACACTTTCCCTTAATATATTTATAAACATTAATAAGGTCACCCCTCAGTCTCCTTTTTTCCAAGCTAAAGAGGCCCAGCTCCCTCAGCCTTTCCTCATAAGGGACATGTTCCACTCCCTTAATCATCTTAGTGGCTCTGTGCTGGACTCTCTCCAGCAGTTCCCTGTCCTTCTTGAACTGAGGGGCCCAGAACTGGACACAGTATTCCAGATGTGGTCTCACCAGGCAGAGTAGAGGGGGAGGAGAACCTCTTTCAACCTACTAACCACACCCCTTCTAATACATCCCAGGATGTCATTGGCCTTCTTGGCACTCCCCTATGAACACTGTTTTTTACCTAACAGGAATGATTAGTTAATTTCTTTGCCTATCAGAAGACTAGCCCCAGCTGAAGGTCCTAATCAGATGCAATTTCAGCTAAGACATTGCCTGTTTTTAAAAACCACAATACCACCACCATGATACCTGGATTTATCCCGGTGCCTTTTAAACTTTTAATAATCTGCCTGTACATTTTACTTCCATTTTCATTCCCTCTAACATCCAAATGGTCACACTGCTATTGAAATCTCCTAACATCATTCAAATGCTGTGTGCCATGCTCAACAGCCACAGCTTCCATGCTCTGCTTAGCAGAAAAAGAAGGAAATCCAATTTCATAAGCTCATTTTGCAGAGGGAATATCTACATTCCTATATTAAATCACCTGAGCAGTAAGAGCATGTACATCCGCAGTAAGCCATCAACACTCTTGCTAACTCAATCCCAGTGGGTCCCTCACGCAGTTCTTAAAGCCTAAATTTTTACTGGCATTACTTGGAAACTTGCAAGAAATTCCATACATGTATCTTGTAAAGAAGTTAAATTTTAATTTTGCTGAAACAGGCAACATTGCTGCTAGATCTACCAATAGGGAGGACTCCTCATTAGTTCTTGTTAAGATGATTAAATCTGTAAAATTCATTTACACTTCCTATACAAAAAAATTAATGTTCATTATAAAGCAAACTCATGGAGGATCTGGATTTTTTTCCCGATTTTTACTAATACTCATTCCTGCAGAAGCAGTGTTCCTTTGGACTCTTGGTTATGCCTGGATAGAATACACTTTTTAATGATCCCGCACAGACTGGCATGACCTTATTTTCTTTGGATAAACCAAGATACATACATATTTAGTTGGCTTGAATTTTGATATGAGAAAAAACAACTTTAAATTTAATAAAAACTTAACAAAACATTTGCTAGCAACATCTGTTTAGACTTCTATCTCTAGGAAAATCCAGATAAACATGCCTACACAATTTTGTTGAAGAGAAAACTGCAGAATTTTTAACATTGGCCTATTTGTTAGCTTGCAAACCAAAAATAAAACTGACTTTGTAAACAAGATGGAGGAATTTATAATTTTAGATCAAATACTGAGGGGCTGGAACAAAAATTACTAAACAATGTGTGTTTACCTGTTTATCAATGCAGGGCTTCATACTTCTGGAAGAGATATAGGTGATATTTCCCACCACACGTGCAAGAAACATCAAATCAAATGCAAGGAAGGAAGAAGAGAAAGGGGCAAAGTTTTCCCTCCTACAACCCTTCCATACAGATAGACTCACTTAGGAAAAAAATTCTTCAGTCAGAATTACTAGATATATGCTAGAAAAAGCCATTATAGATGAGCAACAGAAGCAGAGTATTCACCCAGTTGGTGTCCTGGTTTGAGTTAGAATCAAACCAATTCTGTTCAGTGATTTTACTTTTCATCTGAGCCTCTGCTAACTAACTGCACTTTCTGAAGCTCACAGCATGTTTTCACAGACAGTGTCTGCCTCTAGCAGTGGTTACACTTGATGTTTAGAGTTCTACCAAGGATTGGTGTGCAGACCAGGGTCACTGCTAGATCTTGTGTACCACATTGGGGGCTGCAGAAAGTGAAAGGCCACACCTGCAGGAAGAAGCAGACAAGACAGGTGACCCTAAACTAATCAATGAGGTTCCATCCCATATACATCATACTCAGTATAAAGCTGACAGGGACCACAAGGGTCTTGACCCCTCTTCCCTTAGACCTTCCTTTTTCCTTCGGTGGGCCCTTATCCTTCCCCTTCGGTCATCTTTCTTCTTGGCCCTGCCTTTGATCCCAATTTGTGTACTCCTAAACCCAGCTCCTATCTGCTGCTGAGCCCAGTCTAGGACTTTGCACAGCCTCAGTGGTAACAGTGATGTAAATGCCATCAGGGGAAGTTTGGGTCCAATACTGGTTTTGTATAGATTCCATTTTATTATTATTATCTTCACTAAAGAAGTTTTAGTTTTCTAATCCGGAAGCCCCTCTCTCATTCCTTTCCTCTCCCATTTGGGTGAGGAGGGGGCCATGAGTCTCTCTCCCTTATCCTCTTTCTCTTCCTCTATTTGGGGCAGGGACAGGGGGGAAGAGGGGCTAACAGAGAGCATCTATTCTAGGTCTGGTGGATTGAATCCAAACCTCGACAGTTGGTAAATGGAAATTAAAAGGTGACCATTATTGTAAGCCACAGACCCACCGCCTCTGTGGGACCGGAGACACAGCTTCAGCTATGAAGTAGAAGAAAACCCAAAACTTTGTTAGCTGCATGTATAATGTACATATATTCTTTTAAGTTCTGTGTCCTTTCACTAGGAAGCTCCCAAAATAAGTTACAAGAGAAGGCACCAGCTTTTATTCAGAATACACCATACCCAGCACACTATCATGCACAATCCAATCAGCAGATGGAAATTAGTTTGGCATTATCTTTATTTACTTTATCCAACCACTTGCATGCTCAGAAAAACTATTGTCTCTTGCCCTACCAATATAAAAGGCTTACTCTGATCTAAGCTCACACATAACCAGCAAGGCATCAATAGACATTGGTTGTAAAGATTCCAAATGTTTTCTTCTGAACTAGACATTTTTCATGAAGGTATTACTAAAGTATAAACAAGGATAAGAGGCACTGAAAATACCCAGGCAACAGTTTTCATGTTTGTTATCTACTGCCTTGGAGGTCTGGGGAAAGGCTGGAAGAGAAAACAAAGTTTGCAAGGCAAAATCATTATTTCCCCCAGGCAAGTGTACTGGTTGTAAGTGGTACATTCTTTTCCTACAAAGAATTTCTTACTTCCCCCAGTCACTGTGCCTTCCTTACACCCCAAGCACTAGACCAACACAAAGATTAGAAGATTTACAGCTTCAGATAATTACAACAACACATGAAATAACTCGGAAGGCTAATTCCTGCAGAAGCCCAAAACCCTTTAGGCAGAAATAACATGTATTACTCACCACACACTCCACGCTGAGGAAAGAGAAAGCCAAGACAACACCAAGAGAGTTTCTAGTATTCTTGTGTCCTTCGTGCTCTGCTCAGTCTCCAATGCTAACCCCAGGCTCACCGAGGCCCCTTCCACAGCTGCTGCTTCTCACCAGACTGTTGGCCACACAGCTGTTCCTCATGCATCTAACAAGCTCCAAGCCCCTCCAGCCCCCAAAGAGCCCTCTGGGCCAGGTAGGACTCATCCCTCCAAACCCACCAAGGTCACTCTGCCCTTTACCCAGCTGGTTTTGCACTGTGCAAACTTGCTGGAGGGGCAGAAAAATCCTCTTCAGTGAGACAGATGAGGCACAGAAGAAGGGATTACCTTGTGTTCTCCCCCTTGTTATTCATATTTATGTTTTTTAAACCTATTCCCTTGATATATTAGCAAAGTTCTTAACTGGTTTATAATCTTTATCCTGACAGCTTGTAGATTTTTGCAATAAAACATCGAAACTTACTAAGAAAAGGTTTAGTAAATATTGCATATGGAGAAAATACCCAATTAAATGCTGTAAAGGTAGAAGCAGCACACGATTTTGGAAGTATTATAAACTCACTTCCTGGAATAGTATGTCCATCTCTGGGGTTCTCAGCACAGGAGAGGCATGGACTTGATGGAGCAGGTCTAGAGAAGGCCACAACAATGATCAAAGGGCTGGAACCTCTCTGCTGTGAGGCCAGGCTGAGAGTTGTGGTTGTTCAGCCCCAAGAAGAAAAGGCTCCAGGGAAACCTTATTGTGCCTTTCAGTACTTAAAAGGGAGCCTATCAGAAAGATGGGGACAGACTTTTTAGCAGAGCCTGTTGCAACAGGACAAGGGAGGGTGGTTTTAAACCAGAAGAGGAGAGATTTAGACTAGAGAGAAGGAAGACATTTTTTTATGCTGAGAGTGGTGAGACCCTGGCCCAGGTTGCCCAGAGAGGTGGTCAATGCCCCATCCTTGGAACCATTTCAGGTGTGGTTGGCCAGGGCTCTGAACAACCTGCTCTAGTTGAAGCTTTCCCTGCTCACTGCAGGGGAGTTGGACTGGATGGCCTTTAAAAGTCCCTTCCAAGCCAAACTATTCTGTCATTCTGTTATTCCTTGTAGGTTCAGGAAAAGAGGGACAGCTTCACCAGCTGGAAAGCAGTTCTGCCCTTCAAGCTTCCTGCACTTTTTCTAAAGCATACACAAATTGCCTTTCTGCAGCAGCAACCACCCTGCCATAACTACGCTGCATACAAATTAAGCTCCGAGCCTCATGCTACTGCATCCACAAGTACAGATTTGACACCACAAAGATACTTTCTAAAGCACAACAATGTTAGCAGTATATTTGAAGAGGTGATTATTTTTTATTGCCATGCTGCAGAAGTATACATGGTGTCAGTTGAAGGAAAGTCAGCTGCTGATACCATCTCTGGAAAATAGAGTTGTATATTATATGTACTATACATCTAGAGCTAGCAAACTTAATGCTAGTTATATTTTCTTTTCATAGAATAGAATCATAGGATAGTTTAGGTTCGAAAAGACCTTTAAAATCAAATCCAACTATTAACCCAGCACTGCCTAAACAGAATCTTAGAATTGAACAGAATCATAGAATTGTTCAGGGGTATTAAATTCCTTTAGTGGTATTAAGTAACTAGCCACTTCTGCTTATCCCAGGCAATCCACGAGAGCTGCACAAAGAAACCCCAAAGCAAAGCAGCTTGGTGTCGGTCTGCTTGCACGCTCCTGTAGTCAGGGATGCGTTCACCAACACCAGTCTGATTTACAATAAACTTCCTTCTTTTCAGCTCACACTTACAACACAAACTACGCGACAATCCCAAAGGTAGTTTTGAAGTTGGAACAAATAGCCAGCTTAACATCATAGGTCAAATATCCTTCAAGAGGTCCAAGAGGCATGCCACTTACTTCACTAATGACACAAAGGTCACCATTCAAAGGGCAGAGATGCTTAGAAATTAAATATTTACTTAGAGAAAACTTGAGAAAATCCCCACAGCCACGTCAGCCTTCTCTGAAAAGTTCTTTTGTATCCAGACAAGGAAGGATTCATGAAGGTAAATCATCTACCTGCACAGGAACTGCAGAAATTCCCTCCTTCAAGGCCTCTCTGCTGGTGGCAACTTCCAAGCCAGCATGAAATAAGTGACACCAGCCTTCCCCTGGCAGGGTCACTCTGCAGCTCCTGCCTCTTAACCCACACTTCCTCATACTGACAACCTGGAGAGCAACCAGTTGGTCATTCCGCATGCTTCTACTTACAGAGGAATAGGCAAATGCCAGTATTTGCTAATGAAAAGTAGATACGAATGCCTTCACACCTTTATTTCAAAAGAAAGATCAGAGCAGTCCTCCAACCCAAACATTAACTTTTCCCACAGTAAACAGATACAAATCAGAGAGTACTATAACCATAACTTCAAAACTGGTGAGGTTGCATACAGGCCAACAATTCCAGCTCCATGAGGGATGCCTTGCAAAATAGTTCTTTGCCAAAAAAATGCTTTCAAAGAAACCAAGAGAGGGGAAAAAAATTCATGGTGGCCCTAAAACTCAAAAAATACAAGTCATTTTCCACTTGTCTGACTGTGGAATCAGCAAAATGTAAAGAAACTTGCACCTAAACTTCCCACTGTACCCATAGACATGGGGCATTTGATCTCATCCGAATTTATAAAACAAGAAAATCAGAAATATTTGATGATGAACTTCTGTTTAAGTTCACTGCAAGTGATCTGTTAGCAATACTGATGGCGTATCCATTTAAATCTGTATCACAGCCATTTGCCAGATTACTATTTTACTAATTCTGTGTTATTTCTCTAACCTAGGATAATCTTAACCTAAGTACAGTAAGATAAGATGTTTGTAAGTATATCTCTTCAACTTAGTGTTCCAAAATTCAGTTTTAACAAATTCTGAATGAAAACTACCCCCAAAAGATTTAGGCTCCCCCAAAAACCTCCCAAGTAGTGCTCTAAGAATTAAAGCAGAAGTAACAATTCTTTCCTAAACTTACCATCAGTGAACAGCCTGAACAAGGTGAGTCAACCAACAGTGCTCTAAAATATAGTTGGTTTGGGTTTTGGCTTCTTTTTTTTGGCCATTTCACATGCATTCTTCTATGGCTTTTTGCTAATTATTAATAAGAATTAATATGTAGAAATAAGAGTGGTAGTAACCAGCATGCAAAAACAGGTATGTCTTGTGCTGGCTTAAGTTTGGGTTTGTGTTTTAGAAACTATAAGACAGAAGAAAAGGGAGAGGACAGGGAGAGGTGCAAGTAAGATGCATTTATCTTTGGAGGCTCTGGAGCTTCAAGTCAGCATATTATATAAAAGTAAACTTGCCAGCTACTGGTACTTGGCTTTTTCAGCAAGGAAGGCATTAGTCACAGTCAGTAGCTCTACAAAGAGGTACAGCATCTCAGAAACACCAGAACAAGTACTAGAAAGGAGGACTGATATGCAAGGTGAAATTGTACCTCCTCAGATACGCACCTGTTTGAAGATGTAATAGAAGATACAACAGGAATGGCAGCAAAGGGACCTCCAGTATCACAGAGGCTGAAAAGAGCTCTTAGCAATCAAAAGAAATGGTGCTCAATTGACTAAATAGGTCTCAAGAATAATTCAGGTGCCTGTTTCGAGATCTAAAGGCAATTTTCATTTAAGTAGCATCTTAAGAGGAAAAAACCTCACATGCTATAGTTAATTTTGTTGCACAGGATGCAGGGAGGCTCCTGGTCTCATGCCAGATGAGGCAAGGACTGCTACTTCAAAGGGAGGAGGTCCTGTACTCCAAAGAAAGCACTAGACTGTAACCACAAACCCTAATGTGAATGCTCATACAGTCCTCACTGCAATGTAAAAGTGCTTCTGATAAAACCTTTTGCCCTAGCAGAAGTATTTACAGCTGAAGAACTCAAGAAGTTTCCAACTAAATAAGAAAAAAAGAAACAAGCAGCTTTAGTAGGAAAGTGTCACATTGCTAGGTCACAGGTTTTATTCAACTTTATTATTGCGAACTCTATCTGAATATCACTTAAAAGTTGTTCTATAAAACAAATTTTTATGAACACCAGCTAAAGCTGACAGAAAAGCAGATCATTTGCATGTCGCTCCCGTCACGGGAGGGCATCATGAAGGCAGACATTCTAGTCTCCTCTCTTCTTGACACAAAGGTTTGTATACGACATTCAACCTTTCAGCTTCATAGCTCAATCCTAATTACTGTGAAGAGGGAAAGATAATTAATAGCTGATCAGAGCTGTGGGTAGAAAGAAAGCAAGTTCCCAGGCAGACTGGTTAATTTTCTCCTATCAGATTATTTACCTGCAAAAGCCACATCACAATTAAGCTTGCAAACAGCAATCATATCTATTAAACATTCAGACTTTTCCTGTTGGGTCATGTGCAAGGTTGTGCTCCTTCAGACTTTAGAAGAAGTGCAACTAATAGCCCCACAGTAACTTGGCAGTCTTATTCTCACAGCAAGAATGGGGGGGCGGGGGGAGAACAAACCTTTATTGCTAGATAAAAGTAAGGACAGTAGAAAAAAAAAAAAGAGAGTTTATCATTATGCGTACACTATTAAGCAAGGGGAAAAAAGTAATGTTGCAGCAAGAGCACTAGAAAGGCCAAGTGGTGAGTAAGAACAGCATCTTTGTACCAAAGTTCCCAGAATATAAATATGGAATATAAGAGAAGTCACTGAAGTGCTTTGATGTGCCATCAAATTCCTGTGCTTATAATAATAAGAATGATAGATGGCAAAGGAGAATACGAACAGATTACAATAGTTCAACAACATCCTATATTTCATCTACATTTTTCCCTTATTATTTTTGAATTTCTGCCTGGAACTCTCCTTCACCTCTAGCTTGGAAAACAACTAGCTTCCCAGTGAGTCAGTGAGATTTATTTATACAGATCAGAAAGTTATCAAGCTGACTTTCAGTATTGCTTAACTTGAACTTCACTAACTGATTTTAAAAAGATCAAGTTGTTATACTTACAATGTCCTTTTAATATGTGTAGTATTTTTCAGGTCTGTAATGAATTATGTAGGTGGTTTTCACAGTGAGAGCTGAAAGGATTTTACATTCAGGTAATATACAATAAATCAAAATTTATCCACCAAGAAGTTGCACAGATTTCCAGTGTTCATCTCATGTTTATGTACCAGCTCTTTATGCATCTCAGTCTACAGCAGAAGTTGAGGGGCTCAGCAAAATACCATTACAGTAGGAGAGATGATACAGTAACAACAGTAAAATACATCTTTTCTTCCATTTTGACTAGTTGTATTTATGCAGACAGACTGCCTAGAGGTACGTCTGTTCATTTGTACAAGGATCAGGCCAGAAAACTTGCAAAGACTGATAACAAGGATGGGAAAAGCCTCGTGTAACTCAGTGATTACCATAACTGACAATTAACATTAAGGTGCAAGCTTCATCCCAGCATAGAGATAAAGCCAGAGCCGGAGAGTTGCAGTTGTAAACACCACTCATATAAAATGTGAATTCTAATCGCTTTAGATTAAACAAGTGTCATGCATATTAATTCCAGTGCTGGTATGCCAAGCCTGTCACTGGCAGGTAAGTGTAACTGTCTTTAGGTGAAACGTTTCAGAGAATCATAGAATTGTTTGGGTTGGAAGGCACCCTAAAGACCTAGTTCCAACCCCCCTGCCATGGGCAGGGACACCTCCCATTAGACCAGGCTGTTTAGAGTCCCATCCAACCTGGTCTTGAACACATCCAGTCATGAAGCATCCACAACCTCCCTGGAATGCTTTTCCCAAGGCAAATAGTGGCCAAAATAACTCATTTAGAAGTTGTTTAAATCATCTCATGCTTACAAATGCAGAAAAAGGGAAATACTTTTGAGAACTAAGTTAGCCTAATGCAAAAACAAGATTCATGCAACATTACTTAATAGTATAAAAAACTGTAAGTGCCTTGAACTTGGAAAGTATGACAATAAAACAAAGGTTTTGGTGTGCGTTCAGTGGAAAGGAGGAAAGGGTTTACTTTCCTTTTATCCGAAGAAATACAATAATGATAGACTTGAGCACTGACACACATTCCTGGTGAAGCACAGGTTTCCACATTCAGCTTTCTCAAACACCCATGTAGTAGAGTCTCCATGTACTCCAGGGTGTTTCACAGCCCTCTGACAGCAATTCAGCTCTCTTCATGTGCCTGCAAGCCATGCACTTCCACTCAACCAAGACTGTAAGAAAGCTTGTAAGTGTTTATGAGTCAGAATTCTGCCTGAAGCATCATCAGCTCCAACTTGTGGCTGGAACGACTGCCTCCTGAAGGAGGCAAATAGATCACTGTGCTGCCATCAAACCCATATATGAACTAGTTTGGATCCACAGCAAACATGAAGGTACATCTGTGGTTTGCTTGTCACATGGCAATGTGGATTCCATCTTGTATAGAATCAAAGCAACTTATGTAAATACTGCCTTGAAAAGTACCTGGGTACGTTGACATAGCAATTCTAAGAACAAACAGCCCTCTATGGTGCAGTCTATTACATAAAATGTCAGGCTAAATCACAGCCATTCAGCTTTACAAGTGTTACCAAATCTCCTAAATGGAAGCAAAAATGTGGATAAAAGTGTTTAGGATGAGTCAATTACACACCTATCTCTCCTCTAAGGACAAAATAAGAAATTATTTATGTCTGCCTCACCACAATGACAAACAATTCCTTAGGAGACAAGAGCGCTTGTTTTAAATCCCGAAAGCAACACTGCTGTATGCTTACGTGCTCCTGTCTATTCCTCTCCTCTTCACTGATACGTGAATAATTCAAGGGACAGACACCCAGTTCCTAACCCTGAGGAGTAAGACTGCATCAAAATGGATTCTGATTATTTTTCAGCCCAAGAGGGAAAAAAAAGCCCAAATCTCCCATGTGAGCCACCAAGAACAGTTTTTACTTCCATGCTTGCCCAAGAAGTAGGTCATGAAAACAGCAGCTCCACCAGACTCACTGCCCTAAATCAAAAGCCCTGGGTGCTCCACTCAGACCAGAGATGTGTGCCACCAGCATGCTTGGGACTGGAGGCAGAAGGATGTTCTGCAACAGATAGTGTGTGTATCATGGACTGCAAGAGGAAAAAAACATGATGTTATAATTACAAGCAGACACTCAGCGCAAGAAACGAAGCTGCTATGTAGAGAAAAAAATGAATGGCATGCAGGAACAGTCAACCAAAACAACCCACCTTCGGGGAAAGATAAAAAACAACATCTGTTGAAAATGCTATTTACAAAACAATTCATTTCACAAGTGCCTGTGTGGTATAAATGCTTTTCTCACAGCATCCTTGCTCATAGCATCCTGTCCAACTCAAAAGACCGTATCTGCATAGTCTCATATTCTCCCCTACTCAATCTAGCTAAATAATGAAGAGGAGTACTTTGTAAAACTGTTTGTTTAAAATTACTCTCTTGAGCATTAAATGCCAAAAGGAAATATGGAAATGGTCACTCCTACACACAAGAGTGACTAGCTGATTCAAAATTCTGATTTATTTTTAATGAGTACGTTTGCAAATCTGAGTCATGTTCTTTATCTTTGGATAAAATTACTCTTAAGACAATTATTCTTCGACACTGTCATTCTGTTCTTTCTGGCCAGTAAATTCTGCGGACAGTATGGCATTGTAACACACTTTTGAAGAGCGCAAGAAGTTCTAGCAACAACCCTTTTAAACTATGAAAAAAAAAGCCCTATTAATGAAAAAGCTTCTCAGGAAAAAAAAATAAATTGCTGCCTCAAAGCAGCAAAGTTACTTCTGATTAACTAACCTGATATTTTGCAGGCTGCAAGTTCAATCTCATGTGATTTGCAGCCAAAATGGAGTCTGGATATTCATGTAACACTTACTCCTAGTGCCTTCCCTTGCCTGGAAATAGTCTCAACCAACTTGCCCTCTGTTCCCTCAATCCTTCTGCGTGATGCATGGCACTTACCATAGCCTGAATGAAAGCCAAAGAGCTTTCCTAAGTTTTCCGGGCAGTTCATAAAGTGCAAGAGCAGCTTATCAGGAGCTTGTTTCATTACTAGCAATATACTTTGCTCATAATACAAGTCTTACGACAGAGACTTGATTTGGTTCTCTGGAATCCCTTACATCCATGTCCAAGTGAAGAATCCTACTCTTCTCTTAAATACAATATCCCCAAACTTGGAAGAAATCATTCAGTGCTGTACTAGTGTAATTATCAAATCTACTAAATATTTAGATAATGGAATTGCTGTTATCACTACCCTAGAATCAAGTCCCTTGATAACAGGAATAGCCTTGCAGCAAGCAGCAGACTCCCCTGCGAGCTCTTTATGCAGCAGATGCTGTTATGCATCACAAACATGTCATGCTCTATCATCTGACAAAACGTTCAACTCCCCCTTTCCCCTCTGCAGGAATCCAAGAGGATTTCCCAAGTCACATGATAAATTAAAGCATTTTCACTCCAAAAAAGGAACTGCATTTTTTTCCCTCCCCTGGGAAATCTCTGGACTTTTTCAGTTCACTGTTATTTCAGGGAGAAATTACTTTCTCTGCCAGTCTTCCCTTCCATCTATTCCTCACACAAGAATCACTGCGATGTTTCACACAGGTTCCGAATTAATTTAAATGGATTGAAAAAGGTTACTGCTGCACTGTCTGAGTTTTGTCCAGAACTAGAATGATATGTCCATTTGTTCTTGGAGAGCAGCGTAGGAGAGAGGGGCCTGGGGGTTCTGGTGGACAGCAGGATGACCATGACCCAACAATGTGCCCTTGTGGCCAAGAAGGCCAGTGGCATCCTGGGGTGTATTAGAAGGGGTGTGGTTAGTAGGTTGAGAGAGGTTCTCCTCCCCCTCTACTCTGCCCTGGTGAGACCACATCTGGAATACTGTGTCCAGTTCTGGGCCCCTCAGTTCAAGAAGGACAGGGAACTGCTGGAGAGACTCCAGCGCAGAGCCACTAGGATGATTAAGGGAGTGGAGCATCTCCCTTATGAGGAAAGGCTGAGGGAGCTGGGTCTCTTTAGCTTGGAAAAAAGGAGACTGAGGGGTGACCTTATTAATGTTTATAAATATATTAAGGGAAAGTGTCAGGAGGATGGAGCCAGGCTTTTTTCGGTGGTGTCTAATGATAGGACAAGGGGCAACGGGTGTAAGCTGGAACATAGGAGGTTCCACCTAAATATGAGAAGAAACTTCTTCACAGTGAGGGTGACAGAGCACTGGAACAGGCTGCCCAGGGAGGTTGTGGAGTCTCCTTCTCTGTAGACGTTTAAAGACCGCCTGGACGCATTCCTGTGCAACTTGGTCTAGGTGATCCTGCTCCGGCGGGGGGATTGGACTAGATGATCTTTCGAGGTCCCTTACAATCCCTAACATTTCGTGATTCTGTGATTCCGTAAGCATTATGTACACAGTGGCAATATAATCATCATACAGATACAGCCCTACACAAAACCCGTCAGCCGGACCCCAGCTATTGCTTTCTAACACTTAAAATCTTCAGTTGTCAGAATAGTACTTTAAAATTGTCACTTACAGAGTAACCAAGGCAGAAAACTCACTATTGCTTAAGTCCAAACACTGAAGAAAAATGACATGGGTAAATTACAAGGGTGTATTTTTAAAAATGGTTCAAGAGGAGAGAATAACTATTTTCTTTAACAATAATCTGTCAAAATTAATTTCTTTAATTTCAAGACATACCTTAGAGTCATTATTCTGATCAAATTTCACAACCTGCATTCTGGCTGATGAACATCCATTTGCTACTCATTCTACAGAGTTCAGCTGCAAATCAAAAAACGCAGCAGCATTAGAAGTCATTTTTGGCAGAAGAAAACGAGGGCTTAAGACAATTATCACCATGTCTTAACGAGGGGGTCTACTGTACAGAAGTCAAGTGACAGGTAGGCGAGCAGACAGAGGAAATCATGATGAGGAGAACAGCAGCTGATGAGGAATAAACGGTCATGGTTCAGCAGATACCACCAATTCACGTATGGGCTGACAAGGAGCAAGCCCATAAGTCAGGGGAGTACCTCCTGCCCATCAGAAGCTATACCTTTCACAGATCATTGACGAAGCCATGAATTCTCATGGACCATAAGTTGGGTTCTTAAAGATGTCTTTCCAGGCACTTCCAAAATATATGTCTTGTAGAAACAAGCCATCACCATTACTATATTCAAGGAACATTTTTCCTTAGCAGCTCCAAGGTATGGTAATAATTGACATGAACTCATTTGAATAAATTCACTGTGCGGCTTAAGGAAACATAACATTCTTCACAACAAAATAAAACAAGGAAAGCTTTGCCTAGCTTGGTGCTTTCCAAGGTAATACAGTGACATAGAACAAGGAAAACATGGAGTAACTTCAGACTCTTTTCCAGCAACTGACCTAGAAAATTGGAGGATGAGCTGAAAACTCCTCTCACAATCTGGAAGGATGCTGTTTACCAGCCACCGACCCTAAAGTCACTTGGTTCATGAACCACCTGGTGAGCTCCTCCACCTGAAACTGCTTGCACATTGATCCAAGAAAACCAGTTATTCCTCTTTCCTCCTTCCAACCCATGTGCATGCACCAAGATAAATCCAGTAGCAAAGGTGTCCTCAACTCACTCCATACTCAGATGTTCTGCAGTACCCAACTAATAGAGTGCTCAGGTGTCCCCAGCTCCTGCACACATACGGAGGAACAGATGCTGCTCCAAGGCACACTGCAAAGCCACTTTTAACTGGCAAATGTTCTCCCTCACCCCATTTCTGCACCCTCACACCACTTGGAGTATACACAAACTTGGATATCAGAAGTAGCAGCAAGCTATATACACATCTTGGGACCTGCGTGACGAAAGCGATCAAAATTGTTACCATAGCATCATTCCAAAATCCTCTCAAAACAGCAATACAATCCACAAAGCTTTTCTTAAGCTCTATAAAAATTCTTAGGCTATGACCTCAGAATGAATGATTTTATTCCCAGCAGGCTGCAGGACAGAACACAAGACTGACAGCCACACAGAGGGTTTGTTTGGGTTTTTTTATGGTGGTTCCCTCCCAGTAGATCCTGAGTAAGTTATACATCCAAGTGAAAATCAAGTTCTAATTTTTCCAATAAGTAGTTTCAGAGATTAAAGAGTTTCCTCATTGCACAGCAGTCCTTTCCTCCCGGGAATGCCAACAAAAGTGAACTGCTGAAACAAGCTTGTTGGCCACGTTTTTTCCCCTCTCCTGCTTATGCAAGTTGTTCTACATTTCCTAATTCCTTAAGAGCTGCCAAGAATGCAGAAAGAAATAGTGGACATGCTCTGTATTTTACATGAGATATAAGCAACACCCCCATAGGCTTGCCCTGCTGGAAAATAATTCCACATCACATTCAAGTGCTGCATAGTTTCATCTTCATTAAAATGACACCTCATTTTGACAACCAATTGAGGCCTTAATAGGAATAAAAAACTTTGCCAAAACTTTAATAGAAAAGGGACAAGTCATTTTCTTTTCATTGTTAAATACTGAAGGACAAAACAGTCCTTAAAGCCACATCGCTCTAGTTTGCCCTTAAAAATCATGTATCGAAATAGGATGAAAACCACATCAGCAATATCACCAGTGGTCTCTCACCCAGAGAGCACTTGAGAGATTAGAAGTATTCCTCCATGGTGAGCATAGAGCACACAGTTTCAGCTAGCAGAATTTGTCAAGGACACCTCCTCATCCCACACAGGACTACCAGGGGCCATGGGAGCAGAAAGCAGCAGTTGGGATCTCAGGAAGAGTAACCACCAGCTGACATTGCAGTCAATAATAAGGAAATATATATATACACACATATATAAAAAGGAAAAAAAAGACAAAAAACCACCACACACACAAAAAAAAACCACCAACCAAAATAAAGCCACCCAAAATCTAAAAGCATTTCTACATTTCCATGGACCTGCAAATAGAAGAATAATTTAAATTACAGATTTGTGTTATCTCATGCTATCTTATAGAACAGCAAACAAGTGACTCACAGCACACATCTGAAATGAAGTCATAAAAGTTATGTTTTAACCTCAAGACTGGGTGAGACCTAGTTTCACAGAAAATTTCATCTTTAAGATTAGTCTAAAACAGCATTAGAAAATGGACAACCACCAAAATTAGAGGGTTTTCTTCTTTTTTTCAGACTTGACTCTGGTCACTCATCCTGTATGAACACAGCTGGGAAACACTCCCCATATGAAAAAACAGCTGCCCTGGAATTTTTATATCACTGACTGGGTCAACCTTACCATGACTGTAACTTTCTTTCCCACCACAGACCCTACAGACAAAGCCTTGATTATTCCCACAGTCTGAGTTATAAATAAAAAAGGTAATGTCATGAAATAATTGCCAAAAAACCCCTCCTTTCTGTACACTCCTCTTTCACATAAACACAGCCCCAGAAGTGTGTTCTCTGGACACTATCAAGAAAAGCTTTTTTGCAATTCACTGAATGAATGGGCACAGGAAAAGCTATTAAATGCTTTTTTTTTTTTTCCTTTTTAATTCAGCCTTCCTTAAAAATCTATTTAGCTCTGTAAGAATGAATACAATGGAGAGAATGTTTTAGCCACTTTAATACACCTAAAAAGATACTTGCTGGTCATCCCCCTCTAAGTTTTTGTTTGCGTAAAAAAAATTCCAACAAAACCCAACAAAAAATGTCTAAACAGCACAAAATTTTCAATTTGGCACTGGTATTCCATTGCTCTATGATTAGCTAAGGGCAGATTCTCTCCTCTCATTTGAGGTAAAAAAGCTGAAAAAGTTTTCTTTCCTCACGAACCTTTCAAACTAGCATTGAGCCATCATCTTCCTCACAGCAGTAAATCTGGCGCAAGGCAGCAGACCTTGCTTTGCTGGCATTTTAATCGATTTAGCCAGCACTGGAGCAGGCAAGTCGCAATGACAGCCATTAGAAATCATTGAGTTTTCACCACCCTATAGAGGGTGAGGCAAGCAAGGAGTCAATTGGAAAGCAAGTGCATGCATGAGGGAAGAAGCAAGAGGAAAAGGAGGTTTGTTGGACAGACCTATCTCTATGGTCAAATAAATTCTTCTTAGCACTATATCAATATTATAAATGTTGTGCTGGGTTGGTCTTTACTTACTTTACAGTTCAAGACACATCCCATCTTGATTTTAAAAGCCAAGATGCATCTCTTCCTGCTGCGCAGCATGCATGCCACTGCTCCTGTGGATATCCCAGCATGGGAAACATTGAAGGTCAGGGCAGACAACAAACACAGCCAAAGAGCCAGCAAGAGTAATTGGCTTATGTCCCTTCAAACCACTGGACAGCCACCAGTTCTTTGGCTTTTTAATCATTCATCTGATAATTACACTCAGCAGTAATGCAAAGTCAAGAAAACAGAAGTTCAGTTAATTAAAGCAGTCTGCCAGTTTCCACCCTCAGCAAAAGACAGACACCACACCAAACTATTCTTCCAAATCTCAACATCCTCACAGCCACTCGCTGCTGCTACATGAGCTTTGTGAGCCCCAAGCTTCACCTGTTGAATAAATCTGTTTCAAGAGACAGGCAACGGCAGAGCAATAAACTTGCCTCTGACAGCAAAGGCTTGAGGTGGTTTTGGAGGCCCACCAGGGAAGTCATTACGACACCACTGAGCAACAGCTTCAGCCATAGCACAGAAAAAAATGTAACACATATGCATTGTATCTTTGATATGTTGAAGTTGTGCTTCATCCAATGCCCAGTGCATCCTCCTCCCAAGGTTCCTCACATCCCAGGACACCTTTCCTCTGTGCAGAGTTATCTGGTCTTTGCAGGATAACACTTTTTAGTACATCCTTAATACAGGGATACCCGCACTAAAATACAACCCAGCTTAGAGGAGTCCTCATCCCTGGAGGGATGAAAAGCCATGCAGGTGGGGTGCTGAGGGACATGGTTTATTTGTGACCTCGCAGTGCTGGGTCAATGGTTGGACTTGATCTTAAATCTTTTACAACCTAAACGATTCTATGAGGAGGTTTCCTCTGAGGAATATCCACTTGAATTCTCTCTTCACACTCCTCTGTGGACAACCTGTCCAACAGGAAAACCACAGCAATTTTTGTAATAAGTACTAGAAATTACTGCAGGGCCTTCATTAATAGGTAGCATCCTGATTTATGGCTGCTATGTTTCCCACCAGTTGGTAACCTAGCAAACACCACTAGACTGGGAAATGCCTCCTAATCACTCACCAAGGGCTGCATCCCACTCCTGTTGCTTAAAAAAAATAAAAACATCAGTGCACAGGGTTGTGCGTCCATACCCACACAACATGCCCTGTAACAGTCCCTGCTGACCAGCACCAGTCAGGCTTCTCCCCACCACTTTCACTGCTTCTCCATCCTCTGCTGCTTCTTGCATGTAGCTGGCATACAGGAAAAAAAAAACACACACACAATACTTTTATTTCAAGTCATCTTTCTTGCTGCTGCCAAATTCTGCCATTTCTGGCCTTCCCACCAGCAGAAGTTACCTTGGCCCAATTAACCAAACTGTCTCTCTCACCTCCTACCTTACATAGAATCATAGAATTGTCAGGGTTGGAAGGGACCTTAAAGATCATCTAGTTCCAACCCCCTTGCCATGGGCAGGGACACCTCCCACTAGATCTGGTTGCTCAGAGCCCCATCCAGCCTGGCCTTACATGCAACCTCCCAGCAGATCTCCACAGCACCCTTCCAACAAGGAAGCGTGCCCAGCATCAGTTTAAAGCAAACACCAATACTATTGATGTTTTGCTCTACAAACCATTCAGCTGTACTCATCTCCAAAGCTGGAGCCATCCACTCATTCCTAGTTACAATTCCCCCTGGCTACTTCAGCAGTTTCTCCACTGCAAACAGCCTTAACACTCTCCCCCCTCTCCTCCTCTATAAGGCATTTTCCACTCTTGTGTATGTGGAACTGAGACTGGGAGAGTGGAAGGATACACAACCTCAGGTGCTTCTGCTGTAAGTCCATTTATTCAGCTCTGCCCTATTCTTCCAACGCTATGGATGCTCCAGCCCCACTTTCAACATGTTTTTTCCAACTGGTTCTCTCTCTTGCCCCTCTACTCCGCTCTGGTGAGACCACAGCTGGAGAACTGCATCCAGCCTGGTCTTGAACACCTCCAGGGATGGAGCATCCACAGCCTCACCTGGGCAACCTGTTCCAGTCTCTCACCACTCTCATAGTGAAGAATTTCCTTCTAATTTCTCATCTAAATGTATCCTCTTTCAGTTTGAACCCATTACCCCTCATCCTATCACTGCAGGCCCTTGCAAAAAGTCCCTCTCCAGCCTCCTTGTAGGCCCCCTTCAGACATTAGAAGGCCACAATAAGGTCTCCCCTGAGCCTTCCCTTCTGCAGGCTGAACAAGCCCAATTCTCTCACCCTGTCTTTGTAGGAGAGGTGTTCCAGCCCTCTAAGCATCTTTGCAGCCCTCCTCTGCACCCTCTCCAACAGGTCCATGTCCTTCTTGTACTGGGGGCTCTAGAGCTGGACACAATACTCCAGGTGGGGTCTCTCACAAGAGTAGAGTAAAGGGGCAGAATCACCTCTCTCAACCTACTGGTCACACTTCTTCTGATGCAGCCCAGGATACAGTTGGCTTTCTGGGCTGCAAGTGTACAATGACGACTCATGTTGAGCTTTTTGTCAACCAGCATCCCCAAGTCTTTCTCTGCAAGGCTGCTCTCAATCCACTCATTGCCCAGCCTGTATTTGTGCTTGGGGTTACCCCGACCCAGGTGCAGGACCTTGCACTTGGCCTTGTTGAACTTCATGAGGTTGGCATGGGCCCACCTCTCCAGCCTGTCAAGGTCCCTCTGGATGGCATCCCTTCCCTCCAGCGTGTCGACCACACCTCACAGCTTGGTGCCATCAGCAAACTTGCTGAGGGTGCACTCAATTCCACTGTGCATGTCACTGACAGATGTTAAACAGGACCGGTCCCAGTACTGAGCCCTGAGGGACACCACTTTTTACCGGTCTCTATTGGGACATCGAGCCGCTGATCACAACTCTCTGAGTGTGACCATTCAGCCAATTCTTTATCCACCGAGTGGTCCATCCATCAAATCCATGTCTCTGCAATTTAGAGACCAGAATGTCGTGCGGGACAGTGTCACAGGCTTTGCTCAAGTCCAGGCAGACAACATCAGCTGCCCTTCCCTTATCCACCGATGCCGTTATTCCACCGTAAAAAGTCACCAGATTTGTCAGGCAAGATTTGCCCTTGGTGAAGCCATGTTGGTTGCCAGCAATCACCTCATTTTCCATGTGCCTTAGCAGAGCCTTCAGGAGGATCTGCTCCATGATCTTGCCAGGCACAGAGGTGAGACTGACCAGCCTGTAGTTGCCCAGTCTTCCTTTTTGCCCTTTCTGAAAATGGGGGTGATGTTTCCCCTCTTCCAGTCAGCGGGCACTTCACCAGGCCGCCACGACTTTTCAAATACGATGTAAAGCCGCTTGGCAACTTGGTCTGCCAACTCCCTCAGGACCCGCGGATGGATCTCATCAGGTCCCATGGACTTGTGCACCTTCAGGTTCTTTAGATGGTCTCGAACCTGATCTTCACTTACAGTGGGCAGATCTTCCTTCTCCCACCCCCTGCTTTTGCCTTCCGTAACTTGGGCATTGTGACTAGGGCCCTGGCCGGTGAAGACTGAGGCAAAGAAGTCATCGAGGACCTCAGCCTTCTCCATATCCCTCATGGCCAGATCTCCCGTTTCCTTTCAGAAGGGGCCCACATCTTCTTTAGCCCTCCTTTTATCACTGATATACCTATAGAAGCTTTTCTTGTTGCCCTTAATGTCCTGGGCAGATTTAACTCTATCTGGGCTTTTGCTTTCCTAACCTGAACCCTGGCTGCTCTGACAAACTCTTTGTAGTCCTCCCAGGCCACCTGTCCTTGTTTCCAATCTTTGTACATTCTTTTTTTACACCTGAGTGAGTCCAGGAGATCCTTGTTTATCCATGCAGGCCTCCTGACATTCTTGCCTGACTTCCTCCTTTTGGGGATACAACACTCCTGGGCCTGGAGGAGTTGTTCCTGGAATATTGACCAGCTTTCCTGGGCCCCTCTCCCCTTCAGGGATTCATCCTATGGTACTTCATCAAGCAGGTCCCTGAAGAGTTCAAAGTCTGCCCTCCTGAAGCCCAGGGTGGTGAGCTTGCTATGCACCCTCCTTGTTGCCCTGAGGATTTTGAATTCTGCCATTTCATTGTTGCTGCAGCCAAGGCTGCCTTTGCGTTTCAAGTTAGCCACCAGCCCCTCCTCGTTGGTGAGGACAAGGTCCAGCACAGCACCTCTTCTTGTAGGTTACTCTACCGCCTGAAGAAGGAAGTTGTCATTGATGTATTCCAGGAATCTCCCGGATTGCCAGTGTGCTGCTGTAACATCCTTTCAACAGATACCTGGGTGACTGAAATCCCCCATGAGGACCAGGGCTTGTGAATGTGAAACCACTCCTATCTGCCTATAGAGGGCCTCATCCACTCTTTCATCCTGGNCAGTCCCCAGGAGACTGGGTTTCTCAAAGCGAGTTCCATGGTCCACGTAGCCAAAGCCCTGGCTGTAACACCACTCCTGCAGCCATTTTCCCAATTCGATTGGCCCTTTCAAGCCCTTTCCCTTTTACTGAGAGGGCTGATGAAAAGACTACCTGGGCCCCAGAGTCCTTCACCACTGCTCCCAGGGCTCTGTAGTCTTTCTTGATAGTTCTTATATTGCTTCTGGCTGTGTCACTGCTGCCCACATGGAACAGCAGCAACGGGTAATCGTCAGTGGGTCGTACCAGGTTTGGGATTGTCTTGGTGATGACTTTGATATGAGCCCCTGGTAAGCAGTACACCTCCCTGGATAATGGGTCAGGTCAGCAAATGGGCCCCTCTGTACCCTTCAGGAGAGAGTCACCTAATTCTGTCACTTGCTGACTCTTTTTGGTGGCGCTTGTTGTTATACAGGGAGCCGATCTGGCTGCCTCCCTCAGCTCTGGGGTGTTACCTGTTTCACCCTTATTTCCCTCTTCAGACTGCAGAGATGTGAAATGGTTCTGCAGGGGCACATCAAGCTTTGAGAGGGGGGATTTTTTCCTCCTCCTGATTCTTACCTGTACGCACTCCCATCCCCCAGCATCGACTTCCCTCTTCTGGGTGTACCAGGCGAGGGGTTTTTGGCCCTTTGGCCACAAGCTGTGGGTCCTCCGCAGTTTTCTCTTGGAGCCAGCTATCTATCTCCTTTTCTGCCTTCCCGATGGTTCTTAGCCTTCTGACCGTCTCCTGCAGCTCTGCTACCTGCTGCACCCTTCACCTGGGCACAACTTTTGCAGGCAAGGCTGCCACTCATCCCTGCTCCAGGAGAAAGGTCCAGGCACTTCCCACAGGCTGAGGTCTGCACCTCAGCCTCTACCTTTAGTTTTGTTTGTTTAAAGTCCTGTCCTCTCCCAGTAGTCTGGTCAATTGCTCCAGGCTGTTCCAGCATATTTTATACCCCTTTTGAAAGAACTCATCCATAAGACCATTGAGCATTCCCACCCTACCTCAAGAACACCCATTTATCAACTCTGCTAGAAACCAGCCATCCTGAAATGTAACCAAGCATAATTTATTGTGTTAAAAACAACATTGCACAGATGTACCCAATATAACTACTCTATTAATTACATCTATATCATACCACCTCTTCCTACCTATTCTCTAATATAATCTAAAGGCTCAGGAAGTTTACACAGTCAAGATCTACCACAGAGCAGGATCAATTCTTCATGAGCCATAACTGACTGATGCCTGTCCGATCAGTCCTAACCGCCTCCAATAACGAAGACTGAATGGCTTTCCTAGGAATACAATATTTTGCTATTCTCACTGTCAGTGAAAGGATTCCCAGCACTTAAACAAACCCCTCTTCTCACACTGCAGGCTCATTACTTCTACTCCTACCCAACACAGATTTTCTGGTTTTCCTGCTCCCTCTTTGTAGCAACCTCCTTTCGATTTTCTCTTTATTATGAGGAGTGACAGTTCCTCTAATTTCCCCTTGGAGATCATTTATTCTAGGATTTGGCAGCTCTTGGGTCTCTCCTCTCTCTCAGTGGCCCTCACAGTTTCTCAAGTGCAGTGTGCTGGAAAAGATAACTCATCTTTTTCAAGAGAAGATAAACAGGCACATTACAGATGCTGTCAGAAGGAATTGCCAGGATACTCTGGGTCATGTCTTGCTCACAACAAGCTTCCACTTGGCCTCTAGGTTCACAGGGACACTTTGTCACTCAGCACCTCCTGAATACAACCTCCTTATTGAAAAGAAGAAAACCACCAAAACGAATCCCCGCAACACCACAAACAGCCAAGCTGCCAAAAATCAAACACCGGAACCCAGTCAGTATTAAAGCCAGAAGAGCTTTCTAATCATCAGCCCACGGGACACAAGGAAAATCCTTCTCCTTCCCGAAGCACCTGAAGGAGACTGCTTTGGCAGTACAATTTTTATTGTGCTCTGGAGCATACCCACACTCCAGCAATGTCTGCTCAGCCAGGGCCATGGCAGCAGCAAAGTATCCTGGACAAACAGGAGAGATTTCAGATAGTTTTTAATGGTTGTTTTTAATCTTCTCGCATGTTTACTGCTACGCTCAGCCTGATTAATGCCATCAAGCATGAATCCAAGTCTCTGTTAAATTAATCACAAAGGTCAACTTAAATTTAGATAAATAATTAATTATTTCCTGGGCCAGACAGCTAAAGGAGACAACTTAAGTGACGCCTATGAAATCTGAAAAGATTGTTCCACACCCAACCAGAACCCAGGGTACTGGTGGCCTCACTTGGCAGGTTGGTATTTACAAAGCAGAAGTCATACTTCACATATATGAATGACCACGCTGCAAATACAGGACTGATGTAACAACCCCTGGCATCCTCTCACTGTGCAAACATACTGACACCACCCTGAAGATCCCAGGCATGGGCACTTGGCTGCTCCGTAAACAGCATCCTGGGGAATGGAGCTCAGTGTGCCCCCACTCCATCACACAATTAAAGCACCATTTTGGCGGCTTTTACGTAGTTTCACAATGCATTGCTTCACCCAACCCAACGAGCAAGTGACAGGTGCACACCTCCAACAGCAGCTTTTTGGTTTGGATAGAGAGCAAGCAAACAGATTGTGGCAAAAGCCAGAATATCCCACAGTTACAAACTGTTCCCTTCAGTTTATAATGAAAAAAAACCACCTCAAAACCCCCAACCTCCCGGTATTTTTAGCAAATCCTTCGAGCTCCACGACACAACCTGCTGCCTTTACAGGTTTTTTCCACCCTAAGACACAGTAAGCAACGCATGTGCCACCGGCTCTTCTCTTCCCCGGCACAGCTCCGAGCCGCGCCGCTTCTGCGGGGGAACCACACACAAACCGCCTCGGTGGCTTCCCCCCGCACTTTGCTCCTCTCCTACAACCTGCACCGACCTGGACGACAGCGCCTCGGAGGGGATTTGGGGACACTCCTCTGGAGCTCCTCTCCCCTGCCTGACCTTGACGGAAGGGCAGCAAAAAAAGCGGAAAATGGTCAAAACAAGGTCAAAATGCGTCGGGCGCCGACGCTCACCCTCTACAGCCCGTGTTCCGGGGCGGTGCTGCCCAACCCTCCCAACCCTCCCAACCCCGGGCTGGGGCTGCCGGTTCCCCCTCCCCGACCCTCCCCGGTTGGCAGCTGCCCCGCGCGCCACCTGGCGGCCGCGCCCTGACCCCCGCCCCGGGAACGCGGCCCCGGTACGGTGTGGATGCGCCTGGCCGTTCCCGCCACTGCCAGGAAGAGGCAGCACGGCTCGCTTGGCTCCCGGGGCAGAGCGGCGACGGGAGGACCCGGGAGCTGCCCGCCGTCGGAGCACGGCCGGGGGCTCGGCTGCCCGCCGCCGGCCCGCCCCACTCAAGTTTCGCCCAGCGACGGCGCTAAGAATAACGCACAGCTGCCGCGGCCGGGCCGGGAAACCGTCGCTTCCCGGAGAACGGAGCAGAGGGAGCCAGGGCACCGCGCCCGCTTCCACCGGCCGCCGCCTGAAGGGCACAAAGGCTCCTGCCTCACTCACCGTCCGGTGTCGCTGCTGCTGCTGGCGGCGCCGCCCCAGCGCCGGGAAGCAACCGGCCGCCGTCAGCGCGCCAGGGCGGCGGCAGAGGAGGAGCGGCAGCGCTCTGCCCGCCGTAGCCGCCATCGCGCCGCTGGAGCCGCCTCACGCTGCTGCNGGCTTGTCAAGCCGAGCCAGGACATCCAATGGCAGCCCCGCGGAGGCCCTGTCCGGAGAGGCGATTGGTGGCCGTGTGTTCCCGCCTACTGGCGGTGGGCGGGGCCGCACTGGGGCTAGAGGGCAGGGAAACTCCTCGGCAGGGGCGCCGCGGGGCGGGGCCGGAGGGTGGGGCGGAGGTGGGGCCAGGCCTCGGGGTGCCGCGAGGAGAGGGTGCACCGGAGAGAGGGTACAGTGGGGAGAGGGCGCACTAGAGGTAGGGGTACAGGGAGAGGTGGGCTTCACCGGAGAGAGGGTGCAGGAGAGAAAGGGTGTGGGGAGATGGGGTGCAGCAGGGAGTGGGTGCACTAGAGGATGGAGTGCAGCAGGAAGAGGCTGCAGAGAGATGTGGTGCAGCGGGGTGAGGGTGCAGCAGGGAGAGGGTGTGCCACGGGAAGCGGTGTGGAGAGATGGGGTGCACCAGGAAGAGGGTGCACTAGGAGAGAGGATGCACCAGGGAGGGGGTGTAGGGTGACAGAGTGCAGCCAGGAAGGTGGCAAAGGCACCACTATCGCCCTGGGGATGCTGCATGGGTGAGGCACAGGGATTTGGGGTGCCAGGCCAAACCAGTATACCACCCCCGTGGCAGTTTCAATGAATGGATTTAAAAGTGAGTGATCAATACATACATATATTGCAGAGAGAGAGTTGTACATGCACACACAGTGGGCCAGGCCACCAGCATAGACCTTGCAGTGTCTGGGCTAAATAAGCAATGTGTGCTCAGTTGTTTCTTGAAAGGTGATTTACTTGGGTTATTTTTAGAAAAGATTTTTCCTTTCAGCCTGGGACTTGTTAAAATACTGCCAGTGGCTCCTTTTTAATTCCTGGGAAGGAATAGTATGGAAGGGAAACAAGCCTTTTGTTTTTAATACTGGAAGTGGCCCCAGCATTTCTCATTAGAAAGTGGAGTGATAAAAAATAAAATGCACAGGCAGTTCCCACATGCAGCAATACCACTGAAACAAAGTACCTTGGCTTAAAAGCAGCTGGAATTGTGTGTTATTAGTATTTTTTGAAGTTGAGAAGCCCGAGACCTCACAGCATGGAGCGATTGGGACACGCCTCCTGGGAGATGAGAAGAGGAGGATGTTGGAGAGAGGAGAGTCACTGGAAACTAATGAGGATAAAACTGTGACAAGGCTGGAGGTTGCCGAAAGCATTGGGAAAATGAGGGTGGAGAGACTCCAGCTGTTATTTACCATCCCTTTTTGCCACAAAGACCTTCTAAAAATATAGAGGGAAGCACAACCAAGTGATCGGGCGACATGAATACACTTCAACCACCACCCACAATTGAAACATGCCAGTGCCCTCCTCCTTCCATCCCTATCTCCCTCCAGTGCTGCCTTCCTCAAGTCCTATCTTCACATCTGCTCAGATGCTGAAAGGTTGTTCTCAGCTTTTTCCCAAGCAACAACATTTTGGAGCCACACAGCTTGCCCCTGAGCAATCCTCCACCTCGATCCTCATTTCTGGCTGGGTTTTCTGCAGGGATGGGTTTTTCCTTCCTTCTCTTTGTCAGTTGGAAAAATGTGGTTGAAGGTGTCAAGTCCTGACTGTGGTAAATCCTTCCCTTTCTGGAAGGATTTACCCACAGTAAATCCAGCATAGCACATTTAGCACTTCAATAATTATTTGCTTTTTCTTACAAGATCAAGGATACCTATTACAGCAGCTGCTTGGAGCTCCACTGTTCATATCGGATTGAACCTTTGCTCAGCCCCTGCACATTGTACTTCCCTCTCCTTCCATGCTGAAAACTGACAGCAGTAGGAAAAAGGCTTTAAAAGAAGGATTTTGTGCAGTGCAGTCCTCTGCGATTACCCCAGGAGCATCCACACTGGAAGATGCTTCTATGTACATCTCGGCCAAAGAGCTGTCTCGTGGACCACAAATAGGGCAATCCCTCTCTGGGGACATCAATCTCTCCCCAGTACAGTTTGCGGGGTCCCCACACAATGGGATTAAAAGTCTCAAAATGGCAAAACTGTGGTTAACGCAGCCTGGAGGAGCTGGAAAAGGGAGATTAGAAAGGCAGGAAAGTGGGAGGAAGGAAGTCCCCAGGATGTGGAAGGTGCTGGGGGAGGCAGAGGATGCAGCCTCAGTAGTGCTTTGGGGCAGAGACAACTCTTCATGCCATAAACTACCCAACACAATGGGGTTTTTTTGGCTGGGTGAGCAGAAGTGTGTTTAGGATGAGCCCATGCTGCCCTCCCCATGGAGTTTCCCACAGGAGTTCAGTGCTGGCAGCTCCAGGGGAGAGGAGAGCAGGGACAGGCAGAGACAGCAGATCCTGGGCTGCTGGACCTACCCCAATGACTCTGTCCTAGTCCCTCCTTGTCCAGCCATTCAGATTATATATTTAGATATTTATTTCTATTTAAAGAGAAGCTGTATGAGTTCACCTGAAGTCCTATTTTAGGCAGTTTAAATGTTTCCAGGAGTATTTGACAGCAGTGGGAGCAGATGGGCTATGAGCAAAGGCTAAGGGCAGTAGAGAGGCCAATAATTCATTAGCAAACCTGTGCTGAGCTTCTGGGTGCTCATTACGACACATAGAAATGGGAATTAAACATGAGCCCCAAGATCAGTACTCTGTGCAATTAAATGAGCCAGCAGGGAATGGCTTCTCAAGAGAGCAGGGAGCAAAAGGGGTAAGGATATCAGCACTAGAATGAAACCTTGTCTTTTTAGGTCAAATAGCTCCCTGTACCCTGCTAGAAGCATCTTCCACTCTTGGAAAACCTAAATAAACTAATGTATTTAATTAGGCTTTCTCCTGGTGCCTGTAATTACAGCCAGCTGAGCATTGGAAAGCTGCTACCGAGAAGAATTGAAGGGGGAAAGCACACCAGCGTTCGCAATTAATATTATTGCTGTGGGAAAGACTGAAGTGGAAAGATAAAGCCTCAAACCCCCACCAACCATCCCAACATTGCTGACAGAGGCATGGATGCTGTCCTGCAAATAAAACACTTATTTAAGAGAAAGCGAGCGTGCCATGAGCCATGGGCAAACCCAACACTTTGGCTCAGACCTAAGCAAGCCCCAGAGTGCTCTGATTAAATAAGCTGGGTAGACATAAAAAAACCCCTAAGTGGTCTCTTAGTCCACAGGCGCATCAATTCCCTTGTGTTATTTAAATTTAGGATTTGCCCTATTTTATTCCCATAGATGTCCGCGGTTGTGATACTTGCAAAATCCCCCACACAGAGGTTGATGTGTGTGCAAAATCCCACAGGCGCATCAGGCGTGGGTGGAGGAGGAAATTCAGGAAGATACCAGGTCCAAGTGCATCTTATCTCCTTTTATTTAGAGGAAAGGTTGGTGCTTTCAATCTAATGCAGATATCACAGCACAGCCCTGAGATGGGGGGCAGAGTCTACCTGCTGATAAAGGAACGATGCTGGCCATTTTCCATAAGATGAGTACTGCAACAGCTGCTCGTGGAGAAATAAAATGTGATGGGGAAATGCCCCCGGGCTGGGCAGAATGATGGTTCCTGTCCCGTTGCAGGACCTTATCCAAATTACCCAAACATGCAGCATGTTCTCCTCCCATCTTATTTCAGGGCCTGGCATTTCCGTGAGAGTTGGCCAGACCTCTGTATGCTGCTGCACCCCAGCCCTGCAGCAACCCCTCCAAGTCTCTGGCATCATCTTAAGCCTCTGCAAAAGGTTTGTACTAGAAATCTCTGCAGCGTTTTCACTGCAGGAGGGCAGTGGCAGGATTCAGCAGCCTCCCATGTTCCTAAAGAGCAATTCCCATCTATTTATGCCTATTTTATTAATGGGGGGTTCATTAAAGCCTGAGGAGAGCAAACCTAAGAGGCATCTGGAAGCAACTAAAATTAAAATACCTAAAATTAGCCTCGCCAGTAGTGAATCCTCCCTCTGATCTAGATACCGAGGTGCACATGACCCAGGCGTGCCTGTCTCATTTTGCCTTCCCACTGCCATCCCATTCCTGAGCCATGGGGCACAGCTGCAGCAGTCCACATGCCCACCCACCACCAAAATCATATCCCTCCACTGGGTTTGCCAAGGTCCTTCCCTGGGTTCAAAAATCAGCCTCCAAGTTTACATTTTAGCACTGTCCTATCTCAGAGATGGCTAAAAAATATGATGTTCCCCCATTGCTGTTGGAACTGTTTTGGATGGGGACTTCTGGACATTGTTCTGTCCTGGGGGAGCAACACTTACTGCTCCAAATCCTGGCTGCTGATGACACCCAACCACATTTATTTTCAAGATGTCTCATTTCCTTCTCTGCTCCTCTGCCATCCAAAAAAGTCCCTTTCTGATGAGTTGCTCAGGCATGTGCTTTCCTAATGTTTAAATCTTATTAGTGCATGAGATTAATTGCAATCGCAGCACTGCTGAGATGGCATGATGCCCTTGGTGTTGCTTTCTTCTCCAATAAACCCTGCATAGAAAGGTTTATTGCGTTTGGTATGTTCGGGTAGCACCCATAACTGTTAAACGGTGGCTGCTGTGGGAGGGATGTGCTCGTGCTGGATCCTTGTGTTCCTGCAGAGTCTCCTCAAGCCCAGACAAGCCCCACGGAGGTCCCTGCTCCACGTGCATGGGGAAAAGCCCTTGGAAGGAGGAATAAAACCATGGCTGCATTGCCACCTGCTTCTTCCTAGGGGCAGGAGTGTTTGTTCTCATAAAAAGAAAACACCAAATTTCCTGGGGTGCTAAAGCACCTCAAATAAGAAATTAATGCATTTTCAGATATGGGATTGAAACAGCAGCACAAGCCTCCCAGGAACTGTTGATGTCGAAATCACCGCTGGCCTGCAGCAGCTGCTGCTCCAGCCTAACATCCCCTCTGCTCCTGTACCTGTCCCAGCTCTGCCACCAGCATCTGTCTGGGCACTGGATCCAGAGAATGCAGGACAGGATGCTGCACCCAGGAGCCAGGCAGCTTCAGATTAATTGGTAGAAAATGAAACCACTCTGGGGAGACTTTCCACGTGGAAATGTGAATGTGCTGCATATACAATTTGTTACTCTCCTCTCTTCTTCTCTCTGTTCTTATATAGAATCATAGAATCATTTTGGTTGGAAGAGACCTTTAAGATCATCAAGTCCAACTGTTAATCCAGCACTGCCAGGTCACCACTAGACCACATCCCTCAACACCACATATCCATGGCTTTTAAACCCCTCCAAGGGTGGGGACTCCACCACTGCCTTGGGCAGCCTAGTATAGGCCTTGACAACCCTTTTGGGGAAGACATTTTTCCTAATACCCAACCTAAACCTCCCCTGGCACAACTTGAGGCCATTTGCTCTTGTCCTACCACTTGTTACTTTTTCATCTTCCTTCCTCTCTCCCTTTCTCCCTTTCCCCTCCTGATGCTTTTCTTCCCCACATTCAATATCCAGGCATTCCAGGGCCAGGCAGCACCTTCCATGCAGGGAGGAGTGCTGCTGGCAGTACGAAGGACATGCTGTCATGGCAGCAGCAGGGCACAGATATTTCTTCTGTCTTGATTAAGGAGAAGTTTTCCTACCTGTGGGCATCATCCAGAGCCCTCCTCTGCCATCCACAGTTTGTGAGAGGTTTGTGGTGGTGAGAATTGTCAAGATGGCAGCTCAATGGAAATACTTCCTCTAGTGCTTTGTAAATATTATGGTCAATGGGATAAATAAACATTCTCATTACGGTTTTGTTTGTAAATTCAGTAGCCTAGGGAAGAAAACCATGCAGAAACCACAGCAGTGTGAGCAGGTCTGGAGCCGGCAGGTCTGGCCCCACAGAATTACCTGCTCACGAGACACACCCCTCATGAGATAATCCCTTGGGTTTTCAAAGTGAATTATCATCAGAAACACACAGAAATGCTCAACCAGACATGCTGAGAAAAAAAAAAAAAGAAGGCTGTTCAGTTGTTATATTAGTAAACAACCTGCAGTTTAGGTGATCAGGCCAGAAAAATAAAATTTTCTGTGTTTCTGCAGTGAAGGAGGAGCTCCCTTCTCCCTCTTGTACTGGGTTTGCAGATATCTCAGGACATTTTTCACCTCCATCACCTGTCTGCTCCAAGTACGGATGTGGGCAAGCAGGAAGCCCCTCTGGTGTGTGAAGTGTTCGTCCAGAGGAAGAGAATTACCTCTTGCAGAAATAAAACTAGGGAGATTCAATAGAGTATGGCAGAAATGGCCAAGGGCTCACAGCCCCTACAGCCCCTATAGACAGCCTTATCCCCTGGATATTTTACACTAGTGCCTTAAACCTGCACATAGGTACCTCAGATCCTACCTATAAACCCATCAAACCCTGTGTATAGACCTGTTTATAGAGGCAGCTCAGATCCTGTATAACCTCTGAAACTCTTTTCATGACCTATATACAAGCCCCTCAGACCATATATACAAGCCCTTCAGGACCTATAGATATGTTTCTCACACCCTACACAAAAGCCTTTCAGGACCTATATATATGGTCCTATAGAATATTTTTAAGGTCCCTTCCAACCCAAACAATTCTATATGGGCCCCTGAGACTCCATATACAGACCTTTCAGAACCTGTATGCAGATCTTTCAAGATCTATACACAAGCCTTTTAGAATCTATATACAAGACATATACGAACACTCATATGGTATATACAAGCCTTTCAGGACCTGTATACATGGCAGGTGGTTGGAATCTTTAAGGTCCCTTCCAACCCAAACCATTCTATGATTCTATATGGGCTCCTGAGACCTTGTATACAGACCTTTCAGAGCATATATATATAAGACCCTGAGACCCCATAGATATGTCTTTCAGGATGCATATATATGGCAGAATAGTTTGAACCAGATGATCTTTAAGGTCCCTTCCAACCCAACCATTTTATGATTCTACATGGGCTCCCGAGGCCCTATATACAGACCTTTCAGAGTTTATGTATATAAGACCCTGAGACCCCATATGCAGGTCTTTCAGGCTCTATCTACAAACTCTTCAGTCCCTATATACAGGACATATATGAACACTCCTCATATGGTACATACAAGCCTTTCAGAATCTATACATATAGCTCCCTCCCCTCAGACCCTACATCCAGGGCTTTCAGGACCTCTGTATAAACCTCCTGAGACCCTACACACGGACCTCCCACGACACGTACCGACTGTGCTCCGAAACCCTTGACACCATACAGCGCCGGGGAGCCACAGAAGCCCCGCCCCGCCCCTCCGCCCCCTCACGGCGTGGCACCGCCCACGGAAGCGCGGCCGCGGTGGGCGGGGCCTGCGTGAGGTCCGGAGCCGACGGCGGGGCCGAGGTGAGCGAGGTCGGGGCGGGACGGGGGGTTCTGCCCACTTCTTGCAGCCGGCGGCGGGGCACAACGCCTTCCTCTGGGTCGGCCTTGCCCTTCTTTTCTCCCCGGGCTGTTGGCGCGTAGGTGGGTGCTCTCCATGGCAGAGGGAGAGCTGCTCCCCGGGGGAGCCGGGCTGTCCGGGTCGCACCGGGCTCGGGGTGCCGCCTGACGGCTTCTCCGTCCCTCAGGCCCCTGCGTTAACACCAGAATTTCCTCCCTATGAGATAAACCATAGGATTTGTGCTTCTGTTACGGCGTTTTCCTGCGGGGAGAGTCGCCGGAGGAGGAAGGATGCTCCGCGGCGTGCCCGGGCCGAGAGAGTGCTGCCAGCGGTGTTTGGGGAGCTCTCGCACGGCCCCGGGAGCTGAGTCTCTGCTTCCCGCTTCTGGTTTATTTTTGTTGTGACTGTAGGGGCTCGCTCCCGGCGTGGCCGGGCCCGGGTGAATTATCGCTGTACCTTATAGCTAATGTCAAAGCTATTTTTCTTAATAGCGGCTCATTAAAACAGCTTTAACTTCACTGAGCGGCCAAGCTGCGTTTTATGTGCAGTTTGTCTTTGAAAAAGCCTTTAGGGCGAATTTGGGTTAATAAACTGCTGAGAGTACAGTAAAGGCCTGATCGTTATCATGACATAATTTATATATACCCTATTTGCCTTTGGTTTAATGACCTGGTTGGGAAAGATGGTAAATCTCAATGTATTCAGCAGGGTCTGCTGAGTAGGAGTGGGCAGGTCAAGCAGGGCAGGGTTTTTTGAGGCTTTCTTCTCGAGAAACCCAAGTTGAAGTTCAGATAAAGTAAAGCCTTTTTCTTTTAGTCAGCTGTATAACCATTTTTCCTCTCTGGCTTTATTTTGCTGGCAATCTGAAATGCGAGGACTGAGGTCAATATGTGTGAGCACTAATATGTTGAGTGTGGCTGCTAGGAGTGAAATTGTCTGCAGCATGTTGCTGCCTGCAAAAAGTTATGCTCTTTATGATGTTTCTTTCTTGTTTTTAGAATGCAGTCCTGCAATCAGTAAGGAATAATTACCTGTGTTCTTCATGACCACCTGACCTACAAGCTGGGAGCAAATAAGCTTGTGCTACAGGTGAGGATGATATTGCTGCGGGCTGTGGCCTTGCTCTCAGGTGCTCTTAACTCTGCTGAACTAATCATCTTGCTGATAATTACCCTTAAATCTGGAATTACTCTTGTTCTGAAGTGTTCACCCTAGATTTTTCCTGAAGCTGTAGGAAAATAGGTGGCCTTTTTGCAGGGTGAAAAGTTGTGGTGACTTTTCTGTTTGAAGGGCTTGGGCAACACTGTGTGATTTGGAAGACGGAGCAAAGCAGGCATTAGAGCTGTGGAAGAGGTCTGCTGCCTCATCTTCCTCTCAACACAACCTGTGCCGCTTTCCTAAAATATAAAAAGAAAATCCAACAAAAAAACAATGCAACTCATTATTTCTATGCACTCAGTAAAAATGTATTTGAACATTGGGAGATACCTTAAAAAAGCAAAACCCAAACAAAACTAACTAAAGATGCTTAAACTGTGTGTGCTTCTCCATCAGGAGCGACAAAGCATTTCTTGGCCAGCAAAGGGGTGCAAGGAAAACATATTTTAGTGTCATCACTGCCCACTTCACTGGGACTCAGGTGGCCACCAGGTTAAGGTGGCAGCTTCCTTAGCCGATATAGCTGCCACCAGAAGAGAGCATGGATGGTCCTGTGGCTTATAACCTTCTTAAATTTTCTGGTATTCAGTGATATGTTATAAAACATATAATGTACATATTCAGCAGTGTATCTTAAGCTCATGTAATTATTTACTTATGGAAACAGCTTGTTCTCCAAATGACCCATTTTCTGTAGAAACTTATGTGATATTCATTACGCTTCCTGAACAAAGGAAGTTGAAATTTCATGCTCTGGAGGAAAAAAGTGGTATGTCTTGCTTACATCATTAATGTCTGCCTACTGGGGGCTCTCTGGACCTCCCCCATGTCTTACTAGCCTATGTAACTTCTCTGTATAGGTTCCTGTTTTGCCTCTTGAGCTGAGAATTTGGGTTCCCAGCTAAGCTTGTGGTAGTGTTTTCAGAGGAGGGATTGTTCCGTTGTTCTCAGACAGTTTAACAGGAGGACCTGCAGGACTTGGAGATCGTTTGAGGTCTCAGAAGGGCTTTGAAACAGTATCCCAGAAGCATTACATTTTTTGGGTGGTATTTGAGGAAGCCAATCAGCTACTTTCAGATCTAGAATGTTGAAACAACTTTTTGCATTTCTTGAGCAAAATAAGATCTGTAGCAAGCATGTTAGGTTTATTACAAAACCATGTTGCTGTATACTCTTCCTTTTGCTGCAGTAACATTCCTTAAGATGAACTCAGCTGGGTATATTCTTTCCAAGTTTCTGGTGGCCTTGCTGGTGTGGAGTATTCTGACTCAGTTCACTGTGGTGTGGCTGAGTATGCTTGTGTACAGCAATTAAAAAAAAAACTTACTAATTTTCCAGATGCTCTGCATTCCTGCAGGGTTGTTGCAGGGCAGTTAGTGAAAAAGTGTTGTATATGTGACTTTGAGTGGGATGATGCTATTCGGGATAATTCAGTAGGAAATAGCTACACAGTGTCTTGGAGTATTGTAGCCAGTGTTGTATGCATTTGGGAAGAACGTTATTAGTTTTGTTTTTTTTTTTTAAAGAGGACAGTTTTAAGAAAGGTGTATTGCAGATGGCAGCAGTGCCCCTTAATGAGGACGGCTCTGTATCTTAAGAGTTGTGTTTGATGCTTTTAGTAAAAAACACAAAGACTCATAGTAAAATCCGAGTTGCAGCGCGCTTTGTCTACCTAAGCACATACCATCCAAAAGCCTTTACAGACTTGCTCCTTAGCAAAAGATTTAAGATACTATAAAACAGAAAAAACCAGCAGCTTATGCACTGTTTTCCTGCGGCTTCTGTAGCATTACCCGAAAGTCCTTAGCTGGTAAATTCTGAGTGATCTTTGTCTGCTACCATGTTTGTGAGTGTAGTGACTATATTTTCCCCCCAGAAAAACCTGCCATGGAGTTTCCTTTTACGCATTCTGGATTTAACCTCTGTTGAGAGCAGTGCTTCATTGCAGTCCCATCTTGGCTTGGAGCTGACAGTACCACCATGTGATGAGATCCTCTTGTGTAGGTTGACACTATTGCAGATGTGGGGGAGGAGAAGGTAGAATGGATCAAAGGACTGCTCCTTGTAACTGGGAACTTTGTGTTGGGGCTGGCACAAGGTGGGAATGTACAGCTGAGGGCAGGCCAGCTGCTTGTGCTGGTTTATAATAGCTGTGAATATGTGACCTTAAATGCTTTGCATAAACAGCCTTTGATCTGTTACAGGGTTTCCTCTCTGTCCCTGCAGACTGTGACAGCTCGTCACTACTCTTCTACCTCCCCAGCAAAACAAATCACTGGCTTAACATAATGGTTTTCAGATTGTGTGTTTTAAAATAGAAAATATTTGGCTTCTCTGGGTTGAAGGGTTTCTTTTAAGTCTCCAGGGTCTCTCAAGCTCAAATTAATAAGTTTTTCTCCTACTGTTAGAGTTCATAGCGATTTGAAATGAAACCTGAGATCCTCATGTAGACAGCATGAAAGAAGATCATGGTTTGAGTTGAGCAACACTGCAGCTGACCTGTGCTTGAAATGTGAGACCTGTGAATCCGTGTGATTTCCTAATTTGCAGTGTGTTAGTCTGTGATGCGGACAAACCCTGTCTACAGCAACATCGCAATCAGACCCAGGATCTGTAGAGCCTAGTTGTGTCACGTACTACTGCTTTAACATCTGTGTTTTCATTAGTTTAATGCAAACTTTCCATCTCTGGCATTTTTGCTTCAGGAAAAGTAGTTGTATTTTTTTCACTAAAATCTGAGCTATGATACAAACAGAAGGAAGATCTGCAAGAATTGGTGCCTGTCTTGTGCCAGTCAGAGATAAAGAATCTGAGAGGATTGTCACAGTGAGAGGTGCTGTGTGTGTGCACACACCAGGCTTGCTGTCCATTGGAGTTGCCCACGAGTTTGTCCATCTCTAGCACTGATATGAGGAGATGTTTTTTTAACACCTCTTCTTACAGTCTTGTAACTATGGCTTTTATCATGTGCTTTTAAGCTTGCTTTTTCCATTCATATAATACCTTTTTGTTTTTCCTGTTGGCTAAAGTTTTGGTGGACTGCAAAGTAAAACACCTCTATCTGCTGATGGATATTTTGCTTTTTGGCTTCAGGGCTGCAGGGAGGGGAGATGGTGGGTGGTAATGGTCAGGCACTGGGACTCATCTGCTGCTCTGCTTGGTGTGGTGTTTGCTCCAGATCAGCATGTGAGTACGTCTGCTGTCTGCCTGGCCACCTTGGATGGAGCCAGGTGTTTGTTGCCAGCTTTTTCATGCTCCAGGTGAGCTCCTCTGGTCTTGTTCTAAAAGCACAGGGCATTATCCCAGGCTTATCCATATTGTTTTTTCTCTCTGAAGTTCAAGTTAACCCAATAATATGTTGCTGCAAAAGCAACCACAGCAGTTCAGACTTGATTGTCCTTTTTTCAGGGGAACCAATGCTCTTCTCTTGAATTCTCAAGAAGTCGCCATCTGGTAGATGAAGCACAGATGCTGTAACTGTTTTGTTTGCTTCAGTAAGATTTTTATTTGAAATTTCTTTGGATTGCACCATCAAGGTGCAGGAGAGGCATTTTCTAAAGAAGGAAGTGGCCGTGGCTGGGGTAGGTGATGTTTCTGTTTAAAAGACAGATTGGGAAAAGGAGAAGTTACCATATGGTGATATTAAAATTCAGGTTCTCAGTGGGTTCACAAATCTTTTTCCTTCTTATTGGAGAGAAAAAGAGGTACAGACTTCACATGGCAGCTTCTCAGATGATCTGCTGCCTGTCCATCTCCAAAAGTAAATTTATCTGTTTCTGGAACTGGACATGTATCTGCAGATAACTCAAGCCTTTGAATTGTCACCTTCACAGCCTGGTGAGGCTTTTGCTTTTTCCTTAAACTACTTATGTTTCCTCCTTTCAACATTATTTTCTTGTGAAACACGTATTTATTCATTAAGAATCAACACCAGTTTTCTAGGAGCCAAGTAAGCCCTAAAAAATCCTCTGGGATTTTTTCTTTGTTTGTTACTATAAGGTCCATGCTGGGGGGTGGGTGGCTGTCAGCTGGAGAAAGGGCAGAAGCTTTGAAAAGGGACTTTCTATTTGCTGGAAAAGTTAGGAATTCTCAGGAAAATCACATCCCATTGACACAGATGGTGCAAGGCAAGTTAAGTCATTAAGCAGCTGTATTCCTGCTGCCTGTAACTCTCTGTAGAAAGGCAGAAGTGTCATCTGCCAACAGTCTGACAAACCTTTGCTCTTCAAATTAGTGTCATTTTTCTCCTTCTGTGAAAATGCTTCTGCTCTGGTGCGACTGTTTGTGTGACCAGTTTGGAAAGACGGCCTATTGTTTGAGAATAGCAATTGGAAATAGAAAACGTCACATTGGACATTTAGTTGGCACCAAAGTCTTTATCCTAAGTAGACTTTAAATAATCAAACACATGGGTAAAGATCTTTCCTCAGAGAGTAAACACTGTTCTAGCTCTTTCAAGGGAAGACCAAGCCCAAGCTAGCTACTGATCTACACCCTTACAAATCATATAATTGTTTGGGTTGAAGAGACTTTTAAGGTCAACAGTCATTAACCCAGCACTGCTCAGTTGCGACCCTCAGCACCACATCTACATGGCTTTCAAACCTCTGTATGGATGGGGACTCCACCACTGCCCTGGGCAGCCTGGTCCAGCCCTTGACAACCCTTTCAGAGAAGACATTTTACCTCATATCCTACCTAAATCTCCCCTGGCACAACTTGGGGCCATTTTTTCTTGTCCTAGCGCTTCTTCCTTGGGAGAAGAGACTGACCCCCACCTGGCTCCAACCTCCTTTCAGGGAGTTGAGAACAAGGTGGTCTCCCCTGAGCCTCCTTTTCTCCAGGCTCAAGCACCCCAGGTCCTTCAGCTTCTTCTCACAAGACTTGTGCTCTAGACCCTTCCTCAGCTTTGTTCACCTTCTCTGGACACGCTCCAGCCCCTCAATGTCCTTCTTGGAGTGAGGGGCCAAAATCAGAACCCCATATTCAAGGTGCAGCCTCCCCAGTGCCAAGTGCAGGGGGACAATCGCTGACCTAGTCCTGCTGGCCACACTAGTGTTGATCCAAGCCTGGATGCTGGTGACCTTCTTGGCCAAATAATCCAGTTACAATTACAAACGATGCTTTATTAAAGCTAGATCAGAAGTCTTGTGTATGTCTTCACAGCACATCATCTTCTCTACTTAGCACTGAAGATCAGTGAAATTATTTTCAGTCTTAATCTTTTTAATTTTCTGGTTTTAATCTAGGCTCTGCAGCAGCATTTGGAGTCTGTGACTCTTCTCTGGCCAGTTTGCTCGAGTCTAAAGTGAAGTTCCTTTGGCAGCAGACATGGTAACAAACGGCACAGGTGACTTACACACCCCAGGGAGAGGTGGTTGTTTCCTCTCTCCAGTACTTGCTATCTCAGGATGATCTGTTCCTGGCAGACTATTTGTTTTCAAGCAGTGTGAGCCCAGGTGTGAGTATGTGGAGCTTAAAAATTAGGGAGAGATGTGGTGGGTTTACCCTGGCTGGGTGCCCGGTGCCCACCTCTAGTCCCTCTATCACT
>VYZX01034275.1:64973-102330 GCA_013401335.1 Brachypteracias leptosomus
CTTTTTTCTAATGTCCATCCTAAATCTACCCTTTTCTAGCTTAAAACTATTACCCCTTGTCCTGTTGCTACAAACCCTTGTGAATAGTTCTTTCTCTGCCTTCTTATAGGCCCCTTTCAGGTACCGGAAGGTCACAAATAAGGTCCCCCTGGAGCCTTCTCTTCTGCAGGCTGAACAGGCCCAATTTCTCAGCCTGTCTTCATAGGAGAGGTGTTCCAGCCCTCTGATCATCTTTGTAGCTCTCCTCTGGACATGTTCGAACAGTTCCACATCCTTCTTGTGTTGGGGGCTACAGAGCTGGACACAGTACTCCAGGTGAAGTCCCACCAGGGCAGAGTAGAGGGGCAGAATCACCTCTCTTGATCTGCTGGCCACACTTCTTTTGATGCAGCCCAGGATGCAATTGACCTCTAATGTAAGTATAGAGGTAATATTAAGGATGTATGCATTAAATCAAGGAGTAAATTAAACTTATGCCTGTGCATGAAGTGGTAGTTTAACAAGTTGCATTTCAACTAGCTCTGGTTTTGCTGTTTTATTTTCACTTTGTGTTTTATGATGCTAAATGATCAGTTTGGCAGAATAAAGCAACTCGAGATGTGAGTGGGGATGGCATATATAATGGAGTCTTAATGGATATCACCCAATAAATCAGTATCCTAAATAAGCCACGTTAATGGCGAGGTGATTGTGGAACACCAGAAGCTGTTGGTAGTGCAATATTAGACTGAATTTTTAACATGTTATGAAATAACAGCTTTAATAGCAGCAGTATGCAGAGCAATGGTTAATAATAAATCCTGGCTATTCGAGGGACACCAGTGATGAAGAATGAGTGATGGTTGCGTGTAGTTATGGAGCTGCAGAGTTGGGAATTCTGCTTTACCAGGTCTAGAGGATTTTAGGAAGTGGTGAACTCTTACTGCAATGAGAGTTAAATTACCAGGCTTTGCCTGAGGTTTCTCCTAAAGACCTGCTAGTGTGTTATGGATTGATGCTTCATAGACTCTCCATCAGTTTGAATTGTGCTCCAAAACAAATGTGGTTTCCCCTTCTAGTGAAATTAATGTGATCAAATATTGTCCTGATCTCTTACCTGAGGAGAAATTACTTTTGCTTCTAGATTTCATTCTCAAAACTGATTTATGTGTCTTAGTAAGCTAATAACTTGAGTAATGTGAGTAATACTTTATCTGAAAATTGCCTGGGTAAGGTGAAAATTTGGAGTTGCTGGAAGGGGAAAAGAGCAGGAGTGGTTTGGTCTCTCTTGGGGATGGAGGAAGGAGTGGATCCAGTTGCCTCAGTAGCTGGAATCCATTCTGGGCACCCTTTGTATGAATTACCCTTGTAATTCTCTCTCACTAGTACCAGTTTGTAAATGGAAAGTGTGGAGAACTGTGGGGAGGAGAAGTTAAAATTTATAACGTTTTTGGTGGGGGGAGGTTTGATGCTAGGAGGTTTTTCCCCTCTGGTTTATGTATCTTGGATTATTTTAAGTATCTCTATATATGTGTTGATGATGAAACTTCTCTCCTGTTTGCTTGGCCCTTTCCCTTGAGTCTTGACTTTTCCTGTACATTGGATTTGTTGTACTTCTTTCCCCATTGCAATCCTTTCTTCTCCTCTTGAGAAGACAGAGATGGGAGAGCAGGGAGCTGAGACCTATGCTCTTCTGCTGCTGACTCAGCCTCAGGGCACCACATACCTTCTGGAGCTGATGTTGCTGGCTTCGTTGAGCAGGGGTGAGGTCTAACTGACAGTCTGGGGCTGAGATGGAAATGGGTGAGGAATTTTCCTGCAGCGACTGCTGGGTCAGGATGTTTTGGTGTGCTCTGACAATATAAGCTTTGCTTTTTAATAAACATACAGCTCCAAAAAGCCCACTCTTAGTGACTCCATCTCAGCCAGTCCCTGTGAAAGTCTTTATGCTGAAGGAATGCCTTGTAAATGCAAAATTTTTTTGAGAAAATCTTACTACATAACAATATTTTTAATTTAAATTTACAATTGATGTTCCGCACCAATACACAAGCTTACCGTGTACGAGTAAAATTGCTCAAATAAAAAGTGCCCATGAACACTTCTCTAATTAAAAATCAAACCACCCATCAGCACATTCAGTGACTGTTCTCCCTCTTCCATGCTTGTGCCACCAAGGCCAGCTTCAGCATCAGAAAGCTCCTTGAAGTATGTTTCATCTTAAAAACAGACTGCTCTGAATTGCCTAAACAAAAAGTTAAGTGCTGTAGGGTACACAAGTGTGGAGAAGTCCCTTTTCCCCAGGCTGGGTCACTTAGTGCTTTCAGTCTCAACCATCAGTTAGCGTGCTAGAAAAACAAGACATTTTGTTCTTTTCTTTTGGTATCTGAAAAACGATGCAAGAATTGGGATCTGCCAGTTCTTGCATGCACTGAAAAAATCCAGGGCTGGACTGCTCTTTCTCATGGCAAGGTGGGGAGAAGAGGAGACCCCACCTGAATTTCCTTGCAAAACAGGTTAGCGGACAGAGGATCATTGTTTGGGGAAATAAAAACATCCACATCACTCCAGAATGTGTGTAGCTGTTGAAATAACTTTGCATTTCTTCTTTTAAAGAGATCTGAATGTTCTCAGTTTGATGCCCATTGTGTCTTGTCTCGGAAGTGGTATTTTCCTGATGGATTTGTGGGTTTCCTTGGTGTCAAAGCTGCTAACATATTTACTGCTAAATTACAAATACGTCAGGCTTTGTGCTCTTCTGTCTTGCCAGCTGCATGTACCCATAGAGTAGAGCCCTGAGCTTTTACCTCATGGCCATGAGAGCTGCTGCAGCAGCTCTGGCAGAAGCAACTTCAACCACAGAGCTGGAACACAAAAATGTGGTGCTAGAGCGGACAGAGCGAACCAGGTACCAGTATGGTCTGTCAGATCTCTCTCGGGGGGGGGGTTGGGGTGAGATAGGGATTTTTTTTTGTCAGGTTTTTCAGTCTTTTGAATGTTTGGGCTCTGAGGATTGGGTTTTGGTGGAGCAGCTCATATTTGGACTCATATATAGACCTGTTGAAACAGGTTCAGAGGCCACTCAGATGATCAGAGGGCTGGAGCTCCTCTGCTATGAGGACAGGCTGAGGGAGTTGGGGTTGTTCAGCCTGGAGAAGAGAAGGCTCCAGGGAGACCTTATTGTGGCGTTCCAGTATCTGGAGGGGGCCTTCAGCAAAGCTAGGGAAGGACTTTTTACGAGTGCTTGTAGTGGTAGGATGAGGAGTAATGGGTTCAAACTGGAAGAGGGAAGATTTAGATTAGAAATTGGGAAGAAGTTTTTCACTCTGAGGGTGGTGAATCACTAGCCCAGGTTTCCTAGGGAACTTGTGGATGCTCCACCCCTGGATGTGTTCAAGACCAGCTTGGATAGGGCTTTGAGCAACCTGGTCTAGTGGGAGGTGTCCCTGCCCGTGAGAGGGGGTTGGAATGAAATGATCTTAAAGGTCCCTTCCAGTTGAAACCATTCTATGATTTAATGGTGGAGCAGACAGTCAACAAAACTTTCGGTTTTAAATCTTCAAGTCTGTTGGTTGACTCTTGCTTAAAAATAGGTCTCGAGGCATAAATAAAAGCAGATATGGAAAAAAGCTTGAATTATATCTTTTGTCCAAGGGTATTAATTCAACATCTGGAAGTAACTGTAGAGCTGTTCTGTGAAAGAACTTAAAATAAAATTGGCTTATCAAACAAAAATACCATCTGCAGACTCTTGTACCAGCAATGCTAGAACGTAGTGATAACTTTTATGTTTGATCCTTCTTTTCAGTATTTTGTAGTTAAGAGTTTTTCATTCTCTAAGCTGCTTTGTTGTATCCTTTAAAAAAAAATAAATCATTGCATTAAGTCATGCAGGAATTGTTATTTCTCATTGTAAGCTGTAATTACATCAGTTCTTGGGAGTTTTAGACTTTATCTCAGTTTTATTTGTTATCCTACTGTAGATTGTGGTTTAAGCTTTTCATTGATGCAGTTAGGGCAAGATACTTTATTTTAGTCTTTTTAAAAGTGAGCACCAGCTTTCTCAAGAGATCTTGACTTCATTGCCTGGAGCTTTTAATGTAACATAACAAATATTGTGGTGCTTTTGACTTAAAAAAAGAAAAAAATTATGAGAGATTGTAAAATTGCAGATGGAAAGCATGGAAAATTAAGCTTCCAAAGTGCTTATTTTAGGCTTATTGTGGGAATTGCTACCAAGTGAGCACTGTCTGGGTGAACATCCCAACACCACCAAGGGTGGAGATTACCTGGACAAAGTGGATAATTTAGTGTTTCATAGGTCTCAGTCAGAGTAAACATTTATGCAGTACTAAAGCCAACAATCTGAAATGTAAAAATCTCTTCAAGCTCAAAAGTAAGCACTGTGGGGCTTGATTTTCATTTGGACCGATTAAATGATCCCGGCAACACTTCCCTTATCCATTACATCTTATGCATATAAAGCTGTGATTAGGATGGGAAACCCAAGTAAGGGTAACGTTTGCTTCTCAGGGAAAATAAAACTTGCAGATTTTTCTCGACATATATAACAAATTCATCCCTGGAGGTGAAATGGGAACATCAGGTTTGTGTAGGATGGAAATCTTTTAAAATTTGAAATAAGGGCTGTTTTTCATGACAAAATCTCCTATTGTTCAGAGCTGGAGAGGACTGGTGAATAAGCACTGTTGATGGGCAGATTTCCATTAAAACTTTAATTTTAAGCCTATTTATTTTTAAAGGAATAAATGGTAATGCCGACTGCAAACTTTGTTTTTAATATGTGTATAGATGAATGTAAAATAGATGCTGTTCTGATGCAGTAGCAGAGAGAAGCAGAGTTCATGGTACATGCCCATAAACCAGGGTGGTGAGAGACAGATGTGGCTTTATCCTACCCTGCCTACTCCATCCCAGCCTGGTGCTCCAACCCATCTCCCTTGTCCCAGGACCATGCAAAAGCTTTAAATCCAATATGAAACATCACTGATAAGGCCTTTGATAATGATTCTTCATTATCTATACTTTCCTTCCTCTTGCCCCATATTTCTTGACTGTGCTGTGAAGTCTTCAGATGAATCTCTACCATCTCTTGCCTTAAAAGATGCTGCTCTCTGGCACTCAGAATTATCTGCTGAATATTTTATGTGCATCTTCTCTCCCTTTCTCTCATCTCCTTCCAAAGTTCACATCACTGGTGCACATTATGAAATCCTGAGCTGCGTGCAACTTTAATCGGCAGAAAAGCACAGTAATACATTCAACTCTTTACAGCTGAAATGAGGTAACACACCACACATGTAAGATGTGTTTGCACAAAATGGTCCTGGGATTCTCATTGTTGAAAGCTAGTGGTTTAATGGAATGATGCAATGGTGTCTTGTGTTGTCAAAGCAAGTAGAAACCAATAGATGTGACTATTTTTGTATTCTGTGATTATTTACTGGCTGGGAATAGTTGAATAGAACAGTAAGATTGGGGAACAAAAGGAAAAAATCAGACCACTGCTCCCTTGCTGTCCAGTTCCAATGTTTTTGCTGGTCTTAGGAATTCTTTTACCATTCTGTTCTCAATTTCTTTTCCTAAGGCTGACCCCATGGTTGGAAAATTGAATTTGCCTCAGTCAGAAACAAAAGCTTTATTTCACAAGAAGATGTAGCACTTTTTCTTTTCAAAGGCAACATTCACCCTTTACCTTCCATCTTGTGAGCTAGCAAAAATTGCTTTGTCGCCTGTAGCTGGGGTGTGTGGTGAGGTGACATTTTCGTGGTTCCCATTTCTCCCCTGTAATAATGTTTAGATTTGTAGCTCTGGTTTCCCATTTGTCTCCATATTGTCATGTGTGTAACAGGCTATGGATTGTATTTTATGAGTTTTGACACTTTGAAACTTGCCTTATACTTAGAGTTGAATATAAATGCTTAGCTCCGGGCTAGCTAAAAAGGTGATTTAAGAACAGCAGGGGTTTTTTGGGGAAATTTAAAATTATTTGGTTGGGGGTTGTTTGGTAGGTTGGCTTATTTGGTTCAGTTTACCTTTTAAAATCCAGCTGTGCCTTGCCCTCTAGCCAAATGGCTCTTACTTGCTGTAGTTGCTCCTAAGATCTACCTGCATCTTCTCTGCCTTGGCACTTGAGCGGGAGAGCGCAAATAATTCTGCTTTAGTGAAGTGTGCTGGGGAAAGGCTGAGGAGGAATTTGAGAAATGCTGCAAGAGCAGCTAAGTAGTTGGGAAGTGACAGCAAGAGTGTCAGCCAGGTGTATGCCAATACATAATACTCTAATCTGCTATTTATTAGGGTACACACCTATTTCAGAACAGCTGATAAACCTTGGTGACAGTTATTTTCCATGACTTTTCCTATTTCAGAGAAAACACAAGCAAATCTCTGGTTGAGGGTCAGCACGAGAGCCCATAACCAGAAACCGTTTGTTGCTTTACTAACGTCACGTTCTCATTCCACAGGATGTTTCGCCTGCGCTTTCTTCCCGTTGCAGCGGGGCTGTCTGCTGCTTCGCGGCGTTACCACGGGGCGGCACATCCCCCCAGGACCAGGCAGCGGCTCATGGTGGCCGCGGTTTTCATGGGGGCCACCGCAGCGACAGCGAGTGCCAGGTTCCTTTGGCAGAGGTAATATATATTTCAGGGGTGTTTATTCCGTGCCTGAGACCTCATGCTGCTTTCATCCTGGGCTGAGTACCTGCAGATGCTTTAAGATCTGTGGGAGGCTTTGTAAATTGTTATTGCTTGTCCTGCTTATGCTGCATGGAAGGAGTGGCTGTTGGTGACTCCCTGTGGACTTTCTTTGCTGCTGTGAGTCGTTGAGAGATGCAAAAAAGCTCAGGGTTGAAGAGTTTTCCTCTGTAGCTGTCTTCGGTTGAGCTGTTTGGCCTTGGCAGGGTTTGCTGCCTGGCTTCCCTCTGCATGGTGATGCTTCCTGGTTCTGTGGTGTTGTGCAAAGAGAAATTGGTTGACTCAACCAAGCCAGGTGAAAACATTATGCTTTCAGCTGCTGGGAGGGCTGCTAGGACTAGCACACTTGGCCAGGGGATGCTTCTTTTCTGTGTTCTACTGACTGATCCATATATAAAACACAGGGGAGCAGAAGGAGACAGCCCGTCTTTTGGTGATCAAGTAGCTGCACACAGGACTTAGGTGGTTTTTAAGGGCCAGGATCTGAGCACACCTACTTGTGGGCCATGATGTTCAAAGCTTGTTTCTGTAACTGTGGGGAGAAAGAGGATATTTCCACTTGCCTGAGGTGACCCTCACTGAACTCTGGGCATGTGCCACATTTGAAATAACTCAAGGAGTCCCTTCTCTTCCCTGGCACCAGCAGTGTCACTTGAGCTCATGGCTGCAATTAGAGTCTGAAAATAAAGTCTTTGCTGAAAACTCGTCTTATTTTCATTCCAGTATTTAGGTTATTTATTGCTGGCTCTCCGTTCACCTGTGCAGTGGCTAGAAGGCTCTAATCTTAATGCAGTGGAAGGAAGATGATGTTCTGGCTGTTCTAGAGCTGTCAGACCTTGCTATCTGCTAAAAGGAATTGCTCAGGCTGAGGAAGAACACCGTGATCCAGCACACTGCCATCTTATGCTGCATTTTGCTAATAATCTGCACTTACATAGTTCCTCTTTATCCCTCTGGGGGTGACCAGGATAACACCCCTTTTCAGGCAGGGAAATGAGCAGCGTTTTTCCACTTAAAACATCCTCAGCATGCTTGTAAAGTAGGTAGGACATCACATCCTAGGAAAGCTTTCTCAAAGACATGGAATTAATCTCTCGCCTGCAGCAGGTTCACCCCTGCTTTTGTAAATAGCCAAACTTTCAGTCATTGGCTTTGCCTTTTTTCAGGAGGAAGGTGATTCCTGCAGCAAGGAGCCGCTAATAGTATGTGGAGTGCTAAGGCAGGAGTGATTTTTGGCTCCAGGAGTACTTGACTGTTCTTTGGAGGTCCCTGGGCACTGTGGCTGGGCTTGACCTTACTCAGCTGAGGGCGCTGATGGAAATCTGATAAAGGAGAGGGTCAGCCTCCTTGGAGTAGCGTGGTCTTGTGATCTTCTTGGTCCTCATCAATCTGGAGAGATGGACTTGCTGTTACTATTTTTTTGTTTGTTTTTCTTTCCTTGCTCTGTCTCCTCTGTCTCTTAAGAATTTGTAAAGCTGGGTATGTATTGTATGGACTTGGAAGTATTCCTTTCCTATGTGAGCCACGAAATAAATCCACAATGACAGTAACTCTAAAATAGAAGTACACCCAGGCTTGCTTAAGATACTAATTTCATTAATTACTTGACATACAGCTGTTGAATAAGCAGAGGAACAAAGCCAATATGTTGATGTAGAAAATACTTCACACTGACACTTGTAGAAGTTTTAAGCATGCTTCCAAATAAGCATTTTAACATAGTGTTTAAATAAGTGAGGGATGAGGAACTGCAAGTTCCCTTTGTCTTTAACAATATATAAATTGGGTGATTAGTAGAGTTTAAGTGTAGGTGAATACAAATGGTTTGTAATGACATCTTGAGTTATTCAGGTAGTGGTGTCCTGGGTTATTACAGTAAGCAGTAGCAGTAAATTCAATGAATTAGTTAAAAGGTAAATTTGTAATACATGTAGCCAGGGCACAAGAATTGAATAAGTGTCACTGAAAATGTAGTTTATAGGCTATGGATAGAAATGTCCGCATGCATCTGAGTGTTTACATTTAGTAAGTGATTTTGATTACATTACATGTTGTAGTGGTATTTAAATGGGAGACAGGTTAGAGAGAACCTTTGCATAACCAGTTCGTTGGTGCAGTTTGTCTTAGGGATGACCTGTGATGCTTGTTTACCTTTGGTTAGTGAAGCAACCGTGCTGTTGTGATGGGAAACTCTCCCGTGCTGTACCGTGAGGCTCTGAAGGGTCCTATGGGTCCTAAGTGTGGCTCTCAGCATTGCAAAGAATTACTGTCACTTTGGTGGCAGGTGGCTTTAATGAGGAATGCATGCCTGCTAATATTCTGCTTAGCCTTGGATGGTCTTAATGAGGCAGAGACACTTTGAGTAAAGATTGCAGTAAGGGCTGCTCTCCTGCAGGCTGTCATGGAAGTTTTCTTTTAAGATGAGGCGTGTCTTCCTCCTTTTGTTTTCTTGTAACTTTTTTTTTTTAGCGTTAAGGCATTAGATGTAATGAACTGCCTCAAGAAGCAGTTGAACATCCTTATGCTTCTTGGGTTTGGTATGTAGAAGATGGTGCAGTGTTAGAGGAAGAGCAGTAGTAACCGGGAAAGAATATCTAACTTGTATTTCTTTTTGTCATCTGCATAAAGCCTTGTGTAAATGCCCCAAGTCTTCTCTTCTGCTGTGAGGAGCAGCACTGCATCTCTCATCAGTGCTTGGGGAGATGGTTTTAAACTTAGAGAGGGGTGATTTAGACTAGAGAGGTGGGAGAAATTTTTTGCACTGAGAGTGGTGAGCCCCTGGCTCGGGTTGCCTAGAGAGGTGATTGATGCCCCATCCCTGGAACCATTCCAGGTGAGGTTGGATGGGGTTCTGAGCAACCTGCTCTAGTTGTAGCTTTCCCTGCTCACTGCACAGGGTTGGACTAAACCCTTTAAAGGTCCCTACCAACCCAAGCCAGTCTGTGATTTTAATTGAAAACAAACAGGCTTCCTATTTCAAAACAGGTTTCTTGCACTTCTGTTTGTGAACCTTGCTAAAAGGGATTAACGTGGTGATGCCTGTACACAAACTTATCCTTTCCACTACTTAGCATGAAGAAAAAAAAAAACTTCTCAGGGGGTTTCTGACTGTCACGTACAGCTTGAAACCAGTGTATTCCAGACTGATTCTGTAGGATGTTCTCTGAGCAGCATCAGATGACAGAGCTGGGGTAAGGAAGTCCACACAAAGGTAGAGGAGAACTCGAGGATTTAAAAGATAGAGAGATATATAGATATATATTTTAAAAACCCCAGTGGTTGTAAGGTACAAGATAGAAAAGACTTATTCTGTGTCTTCTTAAGATGGGAGGTGGCTTGGTGGGATGTTCAGGTTTGATATACATCTGTGTGTAGCCTTCTGCAAAGCCATCTGGTGCAGGCGAGTGTTGGTCCTGTTGCCTTCACTGTTCTCCAGGAGCTCCTACCACCTAGTTTGGGTGGAATATATCTCATCTAAATAATTACACATCAGGCATAGCTAATGCTGTGCTGTTCTGCTATGGTGAAGAATACTTCAGCAATGCAAAGAAGTGAGCTTAGAAGACTAATCAAGTTTACTCTTTTGAAGCAGTAACTTTAAACTCTGAGGATTTCCAGGTGGCAACAGAAGCAGTTAAGTATCTGGGCACTGGTATAATGAATGGAATTAATTAATTGCATTACCTTGGTGCAGTCATTGGCTAATCTAAATGAGGCATTACTATATGAGAAGTACTGAAGCTCACAGTTTGCAGCAAATTTAACATTTAAAAAAATAATCTGTTACTGGTACCCCTGTAAAACTTGTATTCTATATTTTTAGTTCCAGATACCTGTTTGGAGTGTCATTAAATGACCACTGATACATTCTTTAGGTCACAAACCTTCCTGGCTGAATCTGTGGGCAGTGGACATCTGACAGCACTTAAATTGGTATTTCAGTGCTGAAGCTTGTCACTCAATCAACCTCATATTGAATGAAAAAAAGGAGTAAATGAAACTTTGGGGAGCACAGAAGGATCTCTGTAAGCAGAGTCTTACCAGTCCTCCCTCCTGATTGAGTGAAAGTATTGTTACACTCGATTTCTTCTCCTTCCACAAATATAGGAATATTTTCCTAGAGGTCAGAATAAGGGCAAGACATCTTGGAGAGTTGGGATTGTTCAGCCTGGAGAAGAGAAGGCTCCAGGGAGACTTCAGCTGGGGTTCCTGTTATCTGAAAGGGACCTACAAGAAAGCTGGGGAGGGACTTTTTACAAGTGCTTGTAGTGATAGGATGAGGGGTAATGGGTTCAAACTGGAAGAGGGGAGATTTAGATTAGAAATTAGGAAGAAGTCCTTCACTCTGAGGGTGGTGAGACACTGGCACAGGTTGCCCAGGGAGGGTGTGGGTGTTCCATACCTGGAGGAGTTCAAGGCTAGGGTGGAATGGGGCCTTGAGCAATGTGGTCTAGTGAGAGGTGTCCCTGTCCATGGCAGGGGGTTTGGAACTAGATGATCTTTAAAGGCCCTTTCCAACTCAAACCATTCTGTGATCTGTGTTGCTCTGGAAGTTGCTTAATAACAAGATCCTTTGTGTGTTTGTCTAACGCGTTACCTGCTCTTGTTTGGCTGCATCCCCTCGGCCTTATTCTTTGCTCTTCTGCCTTTTGCCCCATCCTGTGAGTTAAATTGAAGCAATTAAGCTTGAAGTACCAGTCTCCCAGCCCTAGTGGTATATTCTCATTCTGCTACAAGCTCTTCCCCCTCAGGCTCCACTCCTGAGCCATTTAGGTGCTGGTTGCCACTTCTGCAGATTTCATTCCATCTTTACCATTTCTTCCACTCTTCCTCTACCCTTTTCTCCAGTTGCTTTCCTGGAAGATCCTTTGTAGGAATGACCATTCATCTTCCTTGCCCTGATGTCCTTTACTGCTTTTTGTGTTTGGCTTTTCTCCATTGGTGCTTCTGGAATCAGTTTTGAAGCCTAGATCAGCCCTTAGCTAGCTCTGTTAAAGAATGCATTGCTTTTTTGCATCAGTGTCTTAAGGGCTTTAGAGTAATTTGCTTAGAATACATTTTTAATGGCAGAATTGTTGGAAATACCTTATGCCAGCTGAAGCTGACTTTTAAAAATCTTAGTTTTAGTAAAATCAAGGAAACCACATAAATCATAGTCAACAGGGGAGAAACCTGTTTTATACCTCGATGTGTCAGGTAGTACTTAACCTGATGTAGGGGAGAAGGGAAAAAACTGTAGGTGTTATCCACTTGAGGTTATTTTTATATTGAGAGCTTTGCTCCATTTTTTTAAAATTCTTTGTGGGAGGTAACAGACTCAAGAGACTATCCTTGAGATTGCTGAGCTGAGGGTTTTCTCCTAAGGCTTGAAGACACATTGATCTGAATGGTGTCTTGAAAGAGCGTTGTGTCCTTTCAGGAGGCTTTTGGCCTCACAGTACCTTAACCCATAAGCATCAGGGGAAGGGAAGAATCTGGATGCCGAGGAATGAGCTAAAGTCAAAACGTGGAGTTAATTAGGGAAAAATTTGAACTTCCTTTGAGAGCAGTGACCTCAGCTGACCTGCAGAGCTTAAAGCACAGGTATTGCCCTGGAATTTGATTAATGCATGTTCATAAGATCCTATTTAAATGCCATATAACAAATTAGAGTTGGGTTTTGTGTGGAGAAGCCAGATGGAAATGCAAGAAACTGCTTCCTGAATTGTCTTGGTTTGCTGTGACTTTATGGGGACTACACTTAGAATTCTCTCAATGGTATAAGCGTTGTTTGAACTCTGGGTCTTTAATGTCACTGGAAATGGAACTTTTAAATCTTTCTTTTTAAAAATACAGGTGCCCTCTGGTGGCCAAGTTCACTCCTGCTGCCTCTCCTTGGCACCAAATAGCTAAAAATACCTGCTCACCTTGCCCTCAGCCCCAAGAGCGTGATGGCCACCCTCCAGCAGCTATCTGGGAAGCAACATCTCTCCAAGAAGTCACGTCATTTGAGAGTGGAGTAGGGGGGAACAATTTCCTGGCTCAATAGAGCAGAAATTGTAAATATAACTTAGTTTTGATGAGTTCCTGATTTGCATGGAGAGTGTCAATGCAGTCATTGAGTGTCAACTCTTTAGGGTCTAGTGATGTGACTTTCTTATGACATTCAGTGTCCATCACCACCCAATGACCCAGCCGCCTTCTGGGCTGTGACAAAGGTTGGATCTGTGGGAAGAAAGCATAGAAGAAAACTAGGGATGGGCATAATATTCATTAATTAAGGCTTGAAAGCAGAAGTTAGCCTAATCTTGGGGGTTTTTATCACTTTTTACTTGGTCAAACTTCTACAGCTTCAGCTGTCTCCTGCACCTGGCTGTTGCTGAGACTTGCTGGTGGAAGCTATATGCTCATTTTCTTTGATGTCTATACCACATATAGGATCATGTGTTATTGTTGCTCATGGGGCCAGCTAAAGAGGAAAAAAAGGCTTGTGAGGTTGAGGAGGCCTCGTTTCATGTGACGCAACCCATCTGTTTACAGCCTGCCAAAAGAGCTAAGGGATTGCATGAGATACTGGCTGGGAAGGCAATAAATACTGCGGAGTTTGTTAGAACACAACAATTTTTAATTGATATTAAATAGACGTAGTGGGGAATTGCTCCCTCCTTGACTGAATTCTTTGGGACTTTTGTCCCAAGGCCATATTCTCTGAAGCAGGCAGATGTGTAAAAGCATCCCAGGCTGGAGAGCAAAGAGTGGTGCCAGGAATGACCTTCTCTGATCTTCCACTTGTATCCTGAAAGCTGTGGTGTGTTAGTGCTGTCTTGCTCTGACCTCCTGTGGTCTTCCTCTGCTGTCTGCTGGTATCTAAAGACCAGGTTTCATGGGAATTGAAAAATCTGGAGGGAACTCATTTTGTACAATCACAGAATCGTTCTGATTGGAAGAGACCTTCAAGATCATCAAGTCCAACCATTAATCCAGCACTGCCAAGTCACCACAAAACCATGTCCCTCAGTACCATATCTACATGGCTTTCCAGTTCCTCCAGGGATGGGGATGCCACCACTGCCCTGAGCAGCCTGTGCTAGGTCTTGACAACCCTTTTTGGAAAGAAATTTTTCCTAATATCCAACCTAAACCTCTCCTGCCGCAACTTGATGCCATTTTCTCTTGTCCTATCACTTCTTCCCTGGGAGAAGAGACTGACCCCCACTTGGCTCCATCCTCCTTTCAGAGAGTTGAGTGATGTCAGGGGGGCGATCCCTGCCCTAGTCCTGCTGGCCACACTAGTGCTGATACAAGCCAGGATGATACAAGGCTTGCTTCCTCTGTGAGACAATAGAGTGGTTTGGTTTGGGTTGGAAGGGACCTTAAAGATCATCTGGTTCCAAACCCAGCCGTGGACAAGGACACCTCCCACCAGACTGTGTTGCTCAAAGTTCCATCCAGCCTGGTCTTGAACACACCTGGTGTTGGGGCATCTACAACCTCCCTGGGCAACCTGTGCCAGTGTCTCACCACCCTCAGAGTGAAGGACTTCTTCCTAATTTCTAATCTAAATCTCCCCTCTTCCAGTTTGAACCCATTACCCCTCATCCTATCACTACAAGCACTTGTAAAAAGTCCTTCCCCAGCTTTCCTGTTGGCCCCCTTCAGATACTTTAAGGCTACAGTGAGGTCTCCCTGGAGCCTTCTCTTCTCCAGGCTGAACAATTCCAACTCTCCCAGCCTGTCCTCGTAGGAAAAATGTTCCAGCCCTCTGATCATCCTTGTGGACCTCCTCGGGGCAGCTCCAACAGATCCATATCCTGCTTGTATTGGGGGCTCCAGAGCTGGATGCAGTACTCCAGGTGGGATCTCACTAATTTAACAGATTTGTAATTTATGAGGATATTAAGGTAATGTCAGTAAGATGCCTCTGGCATGTGTTTGTGTTAACAGCCTTCGTAAAGCAATTGGGTTCCTGTGTTGGCTATCAGGGAGTGATCTCTAAGGAGCAGCATTTTATTACCCCATGATCCAAGTTAGCTGATGAGACTGGCCTAAAACCATTCAGATTCATCTTCTTCAGAGCATTCCTCTTCAAGGGGCTTGAAGCAGAGGTCCTCATGCTCTGGTCTGTCTGTCTGCACCCACATACTGGTGCTGGTGCCTAAACTGGGCTTGCAGCAGAGGAGAGTGGGAGGGAGTGTGAGAAATCAGCTAGTCTGCTGCCAAGGCAGGGCTGGGTGCCTCCAAGCCAGCCCTGACAGGCAGCTGTCTCCACCTATTTTTAGCAATTTGCTGGTGATGGAGAGAGCAATGATGGAATAGATCCTCCCCAGCAGCTGACTGCAGTGTTCCCCTGTCCTTAATGTTAAATGCTTCCTGTGTGTTTGTACGTGTGTGTGTATATTTGTCTGCACAGCTAAAGGTGCTTTCTGGGGGGATGTTTCTGCTGCTGGCTGTGGTGGAAGGTAGGATGTGCACATCTCTTGGACTACGCTACTGTCTCCTTGTGTTCTTGGCCTTGTTTTAGGCTATGGCTGGTATCCAGAGCTGTCTCCTCAATCTAATTTTTCATGTTCATCTCTGGAATCTGTCTTAATATGGGTGTATTCATTGCAGTTCTTGCCACAAATTCATTGTGCTAATTTATGTCAGTGGCAAGTACCATGAAAGATGAGGAAGGAAGCGAAGAAGTAAAAAGTCCTGTGAGTGGGGTAACATCCTGAAAAATTGGGCTGTGGATCTTCATCATTTCAACTTAATTTCTTATTAAACTTATGGCTAACTAATTTAGTCACTGAAAATATGGTTTAGCTGAGGATGAGACAGAGCTCCTCAGTGAAATGACTCCAAATCTCTGGAGGTTACCTTCCCTTAGGAATGTTGTGTCCAAGCTTGCTTTTGCATTTAAGTATGAAAGCCTCAAGTTTTAAGTAGCTTTTAAATCTCCCTTGCATGTCTCCAGATGTTTACATGCAGGGAAAGTGGCAACTCTAGTCAAATGAAGAACACATTTGTTGGACAGGAGTCCCCTCTCTTGCTTCTTGTTTGGTGGCAATGTCTTTGCTAACTCCCAAGCACCTAATTTCTTGTTAGATCTCTTTCATTTCCTTCAGAAACTATCATCTGATAGCTCAGTAACTTTCTTTGCTTTCAGGATTAGAATAACTGACCACTGTTATCTCTGGTGCAAAACTTCATTATTTTAGCACACTGTTCTGCTTCTGTTGCTCAAAGAAGAAAAATACTTTCAAGTGAGGGGTTATGATTTCTCTAACTGGAAGATCTGCAACTGTGGATTGTTGTGACAGTGCCTAGTGTAAGTCCCAGGATCCTTTGGGGATGTATATCCTATGGTTGCATGCATTTGGCTTGGATGGTTACATTCAACCAACTAACCATTCCAACCAAATGGTTGGAACCATTTGCTAAGTGACGAGTTAGCATTGAGTAGTCCTCTGTAATGTCTAAATGGTTTTCTTTGGGGATGATGAACCTAATCTTTATTGGCTTTCTCCAAGAATTAAAAGAAGAGATTACTAAGTAGATAGTAAATATGATCTTTCCCTCAAATTCAGTTCACTGGGCCAGGGGGGGAAGCCCTGAAGAGACCAGGAGGGTTGAAGCATGGCAGCTAGGATCCAGGGCAGGCATGTTCCTGGAGAGAAACTGGCAGCCAGTCTTGGCACACAATGAAGGCAGTCTTTGTATTTTCATTTCCCTTTTGTGCAGGACAGGCATGCCATTGAAAAGTCAACCCCATCAAAAAAAGAGGTGGAGAGTCTTCACTTGCTGATGGCAGTCCAGCAAGGTGGATATTTTTGGAGCTGTGGGGTTTTTTCCAGCCATACACTGACACCTGCATTGAAAGACTCCATTATGTGGGTGCAATATGGAAGTTGCCGATGTTGTAAGCCAAGGATTTCAACAGAGGATGGTTGTGCAGGATGTAAAATACCACAGAGTAGTAGGTGTACATAGAGAGCAGATCCTTCAATGATTAATTCAGTGAGTAGTTTGGACCATAGCTTGGAGGTGAGGAATAGCGGGTACTGTTTCAAACCTTGCTTGAGATGTAGGCTACAAACTCTGCTTTTATTCTCATAGCTCGTTTTGCCTGTATGCTGATGATGGGATGGAGATCTAACTGTAGAGCAGAGTTAATTACCTGGATAAATTAGAGGTGAGGGAAAAAGCTGACTGTGTTCAAACAGTCTACGTCTGTATCTCTGTGGCCAACTGGCTTGACAGCGTGATGGATTGAAGGAATGCATGGGATTTGCTGAAAATGTTTGATTTCTTGAATTTCATCTATCTCATTCCTGGTTTGCTAGCTGTCAGTCAAGCATTACAGGAGCAAATCTTTACTGATGCAGCTATTCTCTCGAGTGTTTAATATGGAATAGCTTGGTTGTATAGATAAGCAATCAATTTTCTAGTGCTTTTCTGTTCCCAGGACCTTTTCCCAAGAGATTCTCTCTGGGCTACTTAGGACTCATGTCCTCCCTACACAAGGGCTTTCCTTGTCAGTGCTGCTGGTGTAGCCTCAGCTGGCAACAACTTATTCTAGCAAAGGGTGTATCAGCCAAAGCCACAATTCCTCAAGCATGTGCCAGTGATGATTAAACTTTCAGGAAAGGTTTCAGGAGAGGTGCCAGCATGGACTTGGTGCTCCAAGAGGCACATCAGCTGCCTGCCTCTTCCCTATCTTAAGATGCTTGTGGAGGTCTCAGGTTTGGATCCTGTCTCTGAAAGTTTGGTTTAGTGGATGTCTCAGAGATGGTGCTTTGCTTTAAGACTTAGAAAAAATATATTAACAAATAAAGGCACAAGATCTTTTCAGAAAGGAAAGGCTGGGCTGTTAGAATCCAGTTTGCATGAGAAGGCATGATTAGTGCTGCTCTTCACCAAGCACTTGTAGATTATATTAAATCAAACCCTTATGATGGGTTGTATTCTATCCCAGCAGGGACTAGAAACCTCTGACCTGCTTAAACCCAGTTGTAGTGCTGTGGGTGATTGCATTTCAAAGTGATGCTGGTGTCTCATGTTTTTGGTACTTTGCTGAAGTAGTTGTCACAGTATGAACAAAAGTTAATTTGCTTTTGTCCATGATTCGCTCTGTTCTTAAGTATGCTTTTTGGGACTTCATTCTGGAATAGTAACGTTTTTTTGCTCCCCACCAGTACTGTGGAAGGATTTGAGTTCTTTAGCCCATCCCCATCTACCCTGTGCTGTGACTTGTTGAATTATTGGATGCTGGTAAGGAGTGAGTTGTCTTTGATTTTGGTAGCATTTAAATTAATTGAAGGAGCACGTACCCTCATTTCTTCTTGGAAGGCGATGTGCTGAGCTTGCTGCTGAGCTGCTGCTGGGAAGACAGGTGCAGACTCTCCTCTGTTCTTTTTTACACACCATATCTGTGTTTTCCAGGAAACTGGTAGGATGAAATATGCTTAGCCTTTTGCTTAGAGCTTGGTACACCTCAAAAATCTTGGTTTGTTTTTATTTTTCTCCCAAGGCAGCCTTCCTTGAATAAACTCATGCAGCTGTAAATGACTGTGTCACAGTTCCAGGGAGTACCAAAGCACCAGCCTTCATCTGAAGGCTGCTGGCTAATGAGCAGCACCAAACTGCGTGCGAGCCCCGTGCCCCATGGTTAGCCCAAAACAAATCACTGGGAGTGCAAAGTAAAGGCAGCTATGCTTAGGTTACAGGCAGGCTAGGATGTTTGCCTGAGTTGTTTGAGCCCTGTAGAAGGAAATAGTTTCGTCAAACTGTTAGCTTTGTTGCTTGTGACATGTTAATGTATCCTTAAGAGATTATAATTTCACTGATGTTAATGTGGTCTGAGCTCTGTCTGATTATAAACCACTTTACAAGTAAAGTGTAGGAAAGCCGTAGCATTGTTTGGTGCATGGATTTATCCTGCTTTTTTATTTAACCACCCTATTGCTGGTTGCAACTCTGAGTTTCTCACGGCTTGGACCGAGTGATTTTAAGTATTGAGTCTTGGTTAGCAAACAGGGTCATTGAAGATTTGTGTGTGAACAGCAAGAGAAAAAGGGGTCCTTTGCTCTGCCAGAGTTGTGTTTCCAGCTTGAGGATAAACAACTCCACAAATCCTGTCGCACTGGAGTCTAGAAGAGTCACTGGTGGGAAAGGGAAGTAAAACACCCTGTCACCTGCCAGAGATAGAAAATAAATCAGCAGAGCTGAAACAAAGACTGTTCATTTTGAATCCTGCAGTGCTGATGGTAAAACACATTTCTGTCACTTCATATAAATCTTTTTTTGAGAGAGTGGGGGTGGAATTTACTGCTAGAGGAGGTATGGTGTGCCCTTCCCAATCCTTCCTGCACATGTAGTTTTGGGGAGATTGTTCGATAATTCACTGAGTGATTTGATCTGGTGTTCTTGGACCAGGCAAACTTACTGTGATTATTAGTTTGGGTTTTGGGGCAGGGGGTGGAAATTTGATTACAGCAGGGAAAAGTGCACATTATTTCAAGGACACTGATTACTACTTTGCCTTTGCCTTGCAGCCCTCCATGCTGAACTGTGACAAGTATTTCATTCAGGGAGAACCATCTTTGTAGCCTTAGCATCCCTCTCAATTTCCTAAACCATTGTTTTCTTTTTCCTCGTTCAGGGCCTATGCAGAAGACTCGTCCTCTGTAAAACATGATTCCAGGACAGAGCCAAATGAGAAGGTGAAGCATGAGGAGGAGGAGGAGAGCAGTGGCAGCAAGGGTAGAAAGGCCATTGCATCGGGCGATGAGGAGGCTCAGCTGGAAGGGAAGAAGAAGAAGCGTTCTGGGTTCAGAGACCGTAAGGTACTGAACTTGGGTATGTTAACACCTGCAGCCATTGCGCTGCAGTGGAAAAAGGGGAGAAAACCTGCAGAACATCTTTATTCAGATTGTGATACAGAGCTTCTGTAGAGTCTGGCTATTGCTTTGTACTTGTCTTTATTTTCTAGGAGACCTTACTGTTTTGGGCACCTACTTTCCTGGCATGTTACCTTTAGTTTCTTTAGGTTGAAACTTGTTTATTGGAAAAGCACAGTAAGCTAATCCTCTGAAATGGAGACCTCTTTTTCCATCTCCAGTTCGATGTCCAAGAAGACACATTTCTTGCTGAGAAATCAAGACTTCCGCCCTGATGGCGGTTAGGATGGTGCATGCAAAGTAGGGAGTCAGTGCAAAAGCTTTGAAACCACTCAGGGCATCCAGTGTGTGTCTCTGTGAGTCTATCCCATTTGCCTATGACCATGCACAGTGTGTGTAGGAAGAAGCAGAGGATGAGTGTGGAAAGGAAGGTTAAAGGAAAGCTGTACTTTAATTTTTCCTTTAATTATTTTGTGTAAATGTAGTTGTTGAAATACGGTTTCAGTCCATATTCATGATTAGTCCCATCTCTCTCTCTTGATGTTTATGCCCCCATTTCAAGAGGAGGAAAGCTTGAGTAATTAACTATATTGTCAACTTGCGACCCAACTTCACCATTGGGCAATTCCTAGAGCTTTGGGTTCCTCAACTGTCTGACAACTAGTTTGCTACTATCTATAACCACTTTTATTACAAGATGTACAATTTGGTCTGATGGAGAGTCCTGTAACTGAGAGCTGGCAGACAGCAGTATTTTATTTTTTAAATCTGTCTGGATGTCAGTTTTATTGGACTGTGTTTGATGATTTAATATCTTTGCAGTACCAAAGAGGAGAATGGGAGTATATACTCTTCACAATTCCTTTCTGTATGATTTGCTTCTGATAATTATTTTTAAGTCTTTATCCTGGAGGCTGCATCTCATTAGCTGTTAAATTGTGGATGGTCATATGTAGTGACTTAACAGTTTTTCATAGAAAATGAAGAGCTGTTTCATTTCAAGTTGCTGAATCATGTTCTTGGTTAGAGTAGATTACACAACTTGAAATTTCAGGTGCCTTGTGGTATTTGGGGCTCCAAACTCTCCCTATTGTGACATGCTGGTGGCAGCTCAGTGAAGCTATGTTGTAAGATACTATACTGAGATATTCAGAATTGTCCAGGAATATGGATTCTGGGCTTCTGGTAATTTTCTTGGCAACTGAGTGTCAGGTACTCTGGCAGCTTCAGCAAAACGTCAGCTCTTGCCAGTACCACTCAAGAAATGTGGGCTGGTTTTTCCAGTGTCAGCAGATGGAGGCAGGTTGCAAAGGGCAAAGAAATGATCCACCTTCATCCACACTCTTATTTTTAAAGACTAACATTTGTTGATAAAGTGAATGTAATGATTGATTTTTGTCTTATGTGGCTGGTTACTTCTGGCGAGGGAAGCCAGAGAAGGTTTGTTTGTAAATGAGGACTTTTTATTCCAGTTGTTAGGAGGTGTGTCTGTGTTGACTAGCTCTTTCCTTTCCATACTAGGCAAGGAGGAATGTGGCCACATTTTCCAAACAAGACGTGAGCCAGGCGTGGAGGATGCCCAAGAGGCCCATTGGGAATGGCATGCAGCCTGAATCTGTTCTCAGTCCACAGCCTTCCTCATACTCAGGAGCAGCAATTGCAGCGAGGGGAACACTGTTTAAAACAGACTTCACCATCTTTTTGTCAACTTCAGCCCTTTTCTCTCTAGCCTTAAGACAGAATGTACCTTCTGTGACGTGAATACCAGCATAGCTTTTGCTTTGTTTCATGCGTGATGTAGCTGGTAGTCTCTCAGGTTCTCTGTTTGTTTGAACAGCTCCATTGTGGGTTTGGTGTTTGATCAGTGGTTGCCCTAGTGAGTCATCTCAGGAAGTATGTTTGAATGTTTCCAGCTCAGATGACAGAGGAAGGTGTGTCCCAGCTCTCCACTCAAAACCAGGGCTGCTCCCAGGATGTGCTGCTCCCTTAATCAGTTGTGTAGCACCTAGGGAGTTCCTGACTCATTCTATATGTTTTTTAAAAAACACAACACCACCCACAGTAGAAACCCTTTCCAACTCTTCCCATAATTAATTGAAAATAGTGTGGGATTTTCCTGGAGAAAAAAAATTAAGCTGAATTGAAAGTGTTTTAACACTTGTTTATTAGCCCAATGTTGCTTTTAATGAAGTTGATTAGTTGTGAAATAATAAATTAGGCATGACATTGCTGTTCTGGGTAGTGATTCAGTGAAGAGGAAGCTGAAATCTAAATCACTCAGCATCTGCTGGGGCCAGGATCATATGTGGCTGGTTCCAGGGCATGTGTTGTCTTGCAGCCTATGCAATGTATAGGTCCTGACTGCGTAAAGGAGGAAAGAGAAAGCAGTGAAATAACCTTTTCATAGTTTGAAGGCTAATGAGCAGTAATACATGATGTGAGTGGGCTGACGTGCCCATGCAGCATTAGGACCACTTTATCAAGATCTGCTTGCAGTGTTTGAGTCCTGCAGGTATGCTGCCTTAAGTGTTAGTTGTGCTGAGGCTTCATTTTGGCATGCATTACAGTAGGAAACCCAAAGATAATGAATCCAAATTAATTTACCCTGCTAAGATGTGTTGATGGGTGAAGACGGGCTGCCAGAGTTCTCGTTCTGCCACACGGCCAGGGAGGCCCCGGTGATGCTCTGGAAGTGATTTGTTAATTTACAGGTTTATTTTCATGTCTGTACAGGGTTTAATTCTTTTCCTTTTAACCTGAGGCTTAGCATAAACATTGACTGTCTTGACAGCAACTTCACTCTTGTAGAGCAATAGGGATTACTTGCTCATCTTTTGCCTCCAGTACATACTCTATTAAGTGCCAAAAAAGAGTTTTTCCCTTCTGGAGGCCCTTGATTATGTGAGGCTGCAGTTCTGGGGGTAGGATGAGGATTTTTGGCTGGCCTCCACTGCATCAAAGACTCATGCAAGAGGTCGTGGGAGGAGAGACTTATCTGGATTTTATGTCTAGATTATTTTCAAGTAGTGTAAAAAAACCATCACAAATGGTGGTGTGTACACCCAAATACATACACATGTGCTTTTATCTCCATTTTTGTATAGCAGGATCAGGGCATCTGTATTATCACCACTTGGTGTTTAGCACCCGTTCTTGAATAAGTCAGTTGTTCCCATTTGTGGGGTCTTGGTTGTTCCCTTCTTGATCTGACTTCATGTTCACTCCAGTCTTGAAGTTAGAGGGATGGGCTGTAACATTTGTTAGGTTTTGCCTAATTGTGAGTTCAGCTACAGGCAAAGGGAAGGAGTGCTGCTGCACTTGCTCACTTCTTGTAGGGAAGTCTGAGGAAGAAGTGCGATTTCAGTTGTAATAAAATCAGCCTGTGAGATACTAAACAAGCATTTTAGATTCTACTTTTTTGGTTTAGATTGCGAGCTATTCAAAGACTGTTGTTCCTTGTAATTTTTCAGGATTGCATTTGTCCTGAAAATTGTGGGTTTGTGTATGCCACAGCTAACTGCTGGAATTTGGAAGGATGCAAATAATTAAAACAAACAGTAGCTGCCTGTGAAACTTTGAGTAGCTGTACATAATCATGTTCCCTTCCAGATTTGCAGCTCAAATCACCTAACAGCACACATTTCATATACTGCAGTGTGCTTAGAGGGGCTTCTTTGAGGTTTCATGGAGATGGTAGGTCACCTCAGTCCCCTTGGCCAAAAAAAGTGGCAAACTTTGCATCAGAAAGTTAAGGATTTTTAATGACCATCGTTTCCTGCTTTGCTATGTGATGCTGCTCTGAGATCTAATGCAAAAGAGGACGGTCAGCTCTCCACCTGCTACACACTTAGGTCCTGTGTTTGTAAAGGCATTCAGCTGCTTTTATTTTGGAGGAGGGGGAGCCCAAAACCATGTCTGTATTTCTCATAAAACCACAGACTGCATAGGGACAAATCTTTGTTTGCAGATCAGTGTGACGACGTGCTGCACGCAGCAATAGGAGACCTCTTTTTAGCCTGTGTTGTTACTTGGCCTTTGGAAGCTGTATGTGGCTTTTGAGCAATGTTCTGCCCCTCCCTGCATCCTCATGAGTGCCTGGCAGTCATCCAAGGAAGCTTTTCATTTTACAGTGTACATGGATAGAAGACAGGATACCAAATGATTTAGGAAAGCGCCATGTAGCAAATGGATGCTTTGCTTCTGTTGCAAATGATGATCATGGTGGACTTGAAGGTGCAGCATGAATCTGAATGGGGTGTTGGAACATTGCTGTGCCCAAAGTCGAAGCAAAATGTAGGCTGATTAACATAAATTAAGTAGGGAACTTGAGGATTACCTGAGCCTGGGATAAGAAAGAGTTGGCAGTGAAGTTGCTGAACTAGTGAGGAGGAGTCTCAGTAAAAATGTCAGGCGAAGAACAATTGCAATGCCTATACTCCAAAAATTAGAAGAAAAGCACCTGACAGCAACAGGCCTATCAGTAGCATCTCAGCAAGATCTTAAAACAGATACAGAGGGAAGATCCATTGTGGATGTGAAGTTGAATGGGATAAAATGAAACATGGTTTCATTGGCAGAAATGTCAGGACTCATGTCTCCAACGCAGCAGTGGAGTTGTTGAGTAAAAGGTGGATTGAAGGAAAGCATTTGATAGTGCTTTGCAAGAAATTTTTCCACAAGCTTGGAAAATCAGGAGTATCCTTAAAGTCTCAGCTAGACAAGCGTTCTAGCTAGAAAGATGGCTGTGTTGAGTGTTGTGGATGGAGGGAGCTGCTGGTTGTGGTCTGCGGTTGTCTGCTCCTGGCTCCAGTGTTAGTTATCTTGCTCAAAGGTAAAAGTACTTACCTATGGTTTTGGCTGGCAGGGTGTTATTCATCAGTTCAGGTTGTGCTACAGGAAGGAGTGAGATACGGGCCCGCAATCCCAAGTCAAAAGACTGTTTTGCCTTAAGAAGTTACAGCCTGCCTGATGGGAGCTGTGGACAAAAACACATGCAGCTTGGCAGATGGCAAGAGCTGGGAAAGGCCGTGTTGTCATTTACTATGGTTCACTTGATAGACAACAAGTCATAACTTTGCAACAAAACAATTGCTCTCAATCCAGTGCCCTTATCTTTGGATTACCTTGTGCATTGAAGCAATAAAAATAGCATTAGGTTTGATTATAGGTGCAAAAGCTGGTGGCAAAAAGGGACTAGGAACAAAAGTTTTCTTCTATGCAGGTGGCTGCAGGAAAGAGGGAGCTGATTGTTTCTGAGACATTTCTGAATTATGAAAAAGCTGTGGTGATGCTAAGAAGAGTGGGGAGAATGCTTTAGGTACTGTCATTATAGATAACATCACCTCCGGCTGTATTTGCTGGAGATCTGAGCAGGAAAAAATGTAGAGGAGAGAGGCTTTGCTTTCCCCTAGTTGCTTTACCAAAGCTTGGCTTGGGGTTTTAAAATCCTTTAGTTTGTTTTGTGCTAGAAATGTTAAACTAGAGAGGGTGTTTTCTGTCTGATAAACATCAGGGTGGAGAAGTTGTTTGAGTTAAAGGACAAGGCTGAAACAGAACCAAAGCCATAAATGATCTACAGCTGCCTTGGCAGTACCCTTGATCTTGCCTGTTCTCTTCTAGCAGATCATTGGCTGCTTTTTTCTTTTCCCTGTGGCTCTTAGCCAGAAGTACTGAAGGTTTCAAGTACATTATGGACTGTTAAACATGGTATGTAATGCAGGAATAAAAAGCTGAACTAAGAAGGAAAGTTTTCTGCTCTAACACAGTGTAGGTCTTTGTGCCCTTTCCCTCGCTCGTGGCCTTATGTTGTAATTTTGTTTATGAAAGCTTTCTGTTCTCTTTGATTAATTCCAATTGTGTCTTGGGGAAAATGGTTCTAGGTACAAAATAATCACTGCTGGCAGAGTTAGCAAGTGGCAGATTGGTGGGGAGAGGAGGACTGAGTAACAAATGTTTCTGCAGAATTTTGCCGAGGTGATAGAAAAGAGGAAAAAATGAGGCTGGGTGACTGAGCAACCAGCTGCGGCTCCAGGTGGTTTTTTCCAAGACTCAGCTTGAGAGTGAAGGTGTCTCCTGGCTCTCCAATACTTTTTTCTTTTACCTTATTAATCATAGGTCAGATCCTTCAACACTGGTTAAAATGTTGAGCTGCTTTAGATTCACAAAGGTGATGCTAGTGCTTTTTTTAATCTTTGTATTTAATAACACCTTCAGGGACTTTGTTTGTTTGTTCTCTGCCATCATGAAGAGTCAAAACTTATCAGTAGTAAAAATTCAGTGCTTGCTCTTATTCCTGGGATATCAGGAGCTGATATTTCCAATTTTCTTGGTAGCTCAAAGGCTGAGGATAGGAGGGGTTTTGACCCTTTTCAGCGTTATTTCTTTCAAGTGTTGTGTGGCTGCACACAACTTTGTACTGTGGCAAAATCTTGAGGCTGAGGGTGGCTGCTAATGTAGATGATGTGGGTGTAACCATGCACATCTAATGTTGCTTAAATTTTCTTTTCAGGTGATGGAATATGAGAACAGGATCAGAGCCTACTCCACGCCGGACAAAATCTTCAGATACTTCGCCACTCTGAAAGTCATAAACGAACATGGTGAATCGGAGGTTTTTATGACACCACAGGATTTCGTGAGGTCAATAACACCTAATGAGAAACAACCAGAAAGTAAGTGATGTGTGTGTAGTAACTGGAAGAATTAATACAGCCGTGGGGAATGAACTCTCCAGTTTCTCTTTTAAACTTTCCATCAAACAATTATGTTGCTGGGTATCATTCTCATGTGGAGAGGTAGAACACAAAAGGGGGCTTGCTGTACCTGGGAGCCTTCTCTTCTCCAGGCTGAACAATCCCAACTCTCTCAGCTTGGCCTCACAGCAGAGGGGTTCCAGCCCTCACATCATTGTTGTGGCTGCCTCTGGCCTTGCTCCAACAGGTCCATGTCTCTCCTATGCTGAGGACTCCAGAACTGGACCCAGCAGTGCTGGAGCGTCTCCCCGGAGCAGAGCAGAGGGGCAGGATCCCCTCCCTCGTCCTGCTGCCCGTGTTGCTGGGGATGCAGCCCAGGATGCCATTGGCTTCTGGGCTGTGAGCACGCGTTGCTGGCTCATGTCCAGCTTTTCATCCACAGAAAAATTTAAAGATTGTCTTCAGTTGAAACATTTTGAGAACTGTTCATAAACCTGCAAAAGGAGGATGCTTTCGCAAGGAAAATCTTAGCAATAAAGGGGTCCAGGCAGCCCTATGTGCCCAACTGAGCTGTGATGCTGCTGGCCAGGGTGGGGCTCATCTCTGCCGGCTTCAAATTCACTATGGATTGCAGGGAAACATGTCAGCTCTGGTACCTGTCAGATTTTGGCAGGCAGGGGAGCAGATGCTGTTCTTTCTGGTCTGGAAAGCTGTGTCTTGAGCATTGGGTAAGAGGTTGTTTTTTGTTGGGGAGGCAGGAGAATTTTGCCTGTCTTCTGTTTTGGGCAAGACTTGGGAAACCAGATTTCTTGGTCTCCCACAGCGTACCTTGAATAATGAAACAAGCTTTTGACAAATTAAAACTCCTCTTCTCTCTGCAGGCATTAATGAAGAACTTCAACCCCCAAATGTTAACTTTTTGAGAATGGGGTTTATGTACAAACCGTGAAACTGTTTTGATATCTTACACGACAGCTGCTAAATAAATACCATGTATGTTTGTGCTTAGAGAACAACAGTATGCAGAGTGTGCGGAAGGGAAGAAAAAATAATCCTGATATTTTGTAAGCATGTTGGTGAATTGATAATTAGGTTTTCACTAAGTTTTGAAAATGGCTGTTGTTTTCTTATTAATTATGTGATTTCTTCAGTGAACAAGTAGTTTGAGTAAGAAACATGATAAAGTTCATAGATGCTGAAATTGTGTGTTACCATCTAAAGCTGCTTGAGTTGGTACTTGAAAAGCAGCAACACCTGGATGAGCATGACTCTTCCCATGCAAGTCTTTTTATTTTGTCAACCACATTAAAAGTAGAAGATGTCCTATGTTTATCTTCAACACATCTGATTCCCTTTTACTTCTTCCATGCAGTATATGTGCTTGGTCTGCTTTAAGATGTGCACAGAAAATAGCTGGAAGAAGCCTCAGAAAACACCTACTTTGGAGACAAGTGGAGGTGACTAATGGGAAATAATTTGTCACTTAGCCATGAAGTTTCCATTGTAACTATTATTATCCTGGCTAGGTGAACTGCTTAAATGGCCCCGTGAAGCCTGTCACTGCCTTTAAGTGCCTGCAAGTGCTGCCAGTTGGTCACATGAAGTAGCCTATAGGGAAAGAAGATTGCCGTGGTGTCCTTGGTGATACTTACAGGTGCTCTGGGAAAGTGAAATGAGATGGAAATGGAGCTTTGTCTGCCCATTAGCAGGCAAAGCAGGAGCATGGACATCTTATATCTTGTTGTTTTGGAAATTTGTCTTGAGGGCTGCTGCTGTCATGGACTTTATTCTAGACAAAGCTGCTGCTAGGATGGGTGTTCCTTATGAGTGCTGTACATCATGACAATCATGGTAAATGCATGTTTTAATACATAATGAACAGTAGAAAAGGAAAACATACAGTATTATAGGCAAGTCAAACCAGTCACAACCTTGTTTCCAAACGTTTTAAAAACTAGTGGTAAAAAAAAAGATAAGTCAGGTTTTATACCCAGAAGTTACAGGAGGACAAATACTGCTACCTGCTGGCTGGTTTATTTCTGTACTTTACATCCGTTCAGTATTTTTGACTCATAGGATAATCTAGATTGTAGATTAGTAGGGATATGCTGGGGCTACTTTCTCCCTTAGTCACGACTCGGGTGTGCCTCTGCTAGGGGTGGAGCATTCCACCTTCATCCCAGGACACTCCTTCAGGTAGTGACATAACCTTCTGTAATTGTACTAGCTCAGTTGATTAATCATTTTGTTAAGAGACCTTTAAGATCATCAAGTCCAACTGTTAACCCAGTGCTACCAGGTCACAACTAAACCGTGTCCCTCAGCACCACATCTACATGACTTTGAAACCTCTCCAGGGATGGGGACTCCACCACTGCCTTGGACAGCCTATTCCAAGCCTTGATAACCCTTTTGGGGAAGACATTTTGTTTAATGTCCAGCCTAAACCTCCCCTGGCACAACTTGAGGCCATTTCTTCTTGTCCTATTTCTTGGGAGAAGAGACCAACCCCCACCTGGCTCCAACTTCCTTTTATGGAGTTGTCAAGAGCGAGGTCTTCTGAGCCTTCCTTTCTCCAGGCTCAACAACCCCAGGTTCCTCAGCTGTTCTCACAAGACCTGTGCTCTAGACCCTTCCCCAGCTAAATTGCCCTTCTCTGGACATGTTCCAGCCCCTCAATGTCCTTCTTGGAGTGAGGGGATGCTTGAACTCAGTTATGGATTACTTCCTGCAGTACCACTGACACCAAGTTTTTCCATGAGTAGTATTTCTTGATAGATCTATGCTGTGAAGCAATCACCTTCTGCTCCTGTTAATTGCTATGGTCCTGCATAAGCAATCTGTGACATGAGGAGGGCAGGGGCTGCTGTGTGCTGCTGGTCATAATTTCAGTAAATAACTTCTTGTTAATGTCTGCTATTTTATGGAGAGAAAATGCTGTGGAATGTAAGTGATATGGAGTAATGAGGTATCTGAGTTGCTGTTTTATTTATTTTTAAGCTGCTAATCTACTGTGAGGTATCTTATACCTGATTCATTTTTACAGATTACATAGGGGAAAGTTTGATTTATTGTCAATAGAGTGTCAACTTAATTCCAGAATGCATTTTGCTAGCTTGGGGAAAATGAATGCCAATTCATTAGCTCCTGCAGATTGCTTTCTCTTAAGAGTCCAGCAAAACTTGCTGCTGTAGCTTTCCCAAGTAGACAAGAAGTGCTTAAGCTGTGACACACTCTGGCTGAGCTTGGAAGTGTCTGTCAAAATAAGCCAAAGAATGGCATTAAACTTGGAAGTGTCATTGAAAGAACAACAAAATTTCTTTATATGCTATCTGGAAAGTCCAAGCACCAACAGAAGCGTGGGCAGTGAAGCTCCCTGCAGTCTTGCCTTGGATTTTTTTTTCCTCCCACCTTCCCTGGTAGCTGAGAGGTTCCTTGGCTCCAAAGCTTCATACCTGGTGCTAGCTGAACATACCACAAACTAGCTGAACATACTACGTCTCCGGTGGGAAGGGTAAGGGTTTGCAAAAACCCTGTTTTAGATGTTGCACCTCTTTGGACACAGCATGGGCTTTTCCTGAAAAAGCCATGACACTTGATAGGAGCCATAACTGCCTGATATTTGCAGAGCATTGCTGGTACATTCTCTGTAGTCCTATGTAGCTGTTGGCCTGAATGAATGTTTCCAAGCACATGGACCTGCCCTGTCCTCCTGTCTTTCCTAGTCTCTGGGTTCCATCAATTTCCCCAATTTCTGCTGTTTCCATTCTGCATTGATCATTTCCTTGGGCAAAGTGAGCATCTGGGGGCATCCTGGACTAAAAAGGAGCTGTGACATACTCAGCCAGTACCAAGGGTTCTATTTTTTTCAATAAGGATTAAAAGAAGTCAAAAAGGCTTCATATCTGATCCCAGCATACAGTAATGAAGACAGGTTAGGCCCAAACCAGTCTTGCTTTTCCATCCCAATGGTAACCTCCCTGGTTAACCTTTCAGGACTCAAACATTCCTTTCAAGATCCACCATGCTCTGCAGCAGCTTAAATACCTGAACCCCTGGAAATGTGCTGGAAGGTTTTTCTGGAGTTTTTTTATGTCTGCAAGAAACCACAAACATGCTGTTGAAGCTCAGCCAGAAGCAGCAGCTGTGCTCCTGCAGCCTGTGTGCAGCACAGTGTTGGAGGAGAGGAGCTGTGAAGGACAGAGCTGATGTCTGGTGGCACTGTAAAGTGCTCAACTGGGATATTTAAGACCCAGAAGGAAACCAGAGATGCTGAACTTGCCTTGTGGTATGTTGAGGAGGACTTGCTTCTGTGTTTTTCCTCAAATTCATCTGCTGGAGAGGCCTTCAGGGGAGGGATGTGAGTGAGAGGGAAATGTAACATGTTGGTTATCTCCTGAACCAGGAGGATGAACAGATGTGGGTGGTCTTTCTCTGTGAAAATACATCTTTCCTAGGCAAGAATCGTCTGTAAGCCTGTAATGCCCAATACAAGACCTCAGGAACCCAGACAAGAAGGAGCAAGTGAGAGGAGCATTTACATGCATGCTGATGTGATAGTTGTCAGAAGAAACAAATACTTAGGGCTTCCATTAGAGATGACTTGCTGGTATGGCTGCTCAGTTGTGCTATCAATGCACATCTCGTGGAGAGACTGACCTGCCTGTTGGAAGAGAGGGAGATAGATGAGAGCAAAGTAGTTCCTTGAACAAAACGTTTCTGGGCTTTAACAAAAACCTGCGTGATGCTCTCTGAGAAATCTTAGGCAGCTCATTGCTTGCTTGGAGATTACATTTTAAATTCAGGGGAAGATACTAAAATGAAAATCAGTAGCTGGGTTACAGCTCTGGAAGGAAAAACTTGGTCCAGCATTTTCTCCACCCTTAATGAGGCATTATTAGTAGGCTCATCTTCAGGATTAATAATTAGCCCTTTTGCTCACTACTTTAAAGAAAAAGAGTCCATGTTATGTATAAGAAATGGGAAAAGGAAAGTGGATGATGCGTAAATGCTACCCAAATAACGTGAAACATCTGACAAGGATATAAAGACTGGAAGGAGTTGAAAAGGTTTGTCTGTCAGTGGAGAGCTGCTGGCATCCCTGAGGAAATCATGATGGTTTCTAATTGATCTCAACCATGTTCTTGGCAGAATATAATTGTTCTTCTGGAATCTCATTTGTCAGATATTTATAACCTGCAATCCTGCTGCCCATGGCTTTTTTCTTTTGCTTTTTTTTTCTGCAGGATAACACAAAGAGCTTAGTAATTGTTTAGATATTTATCAAGTATTGTAGTTAGCTAGTGAATCTGTGGAATGTATGTTCTTGTTAATAAAAACATATTAAGGATTTGACTTTAGGTTTTATCAGAGCTGAACAAGAGTAACAGCAGGTTTTGTGTGATTTTCCTTTACATAAATAATTACTTCTCCATTAAAACATCCTTCTGAGCTCAAAAATAAAGAAGTAATACAAGAGAATATGGTTCTACTGTTGAACACACTCTTTTCCCCATTGTGCCAGGCAGAGAGAGTAAGTCATTTAGATTTATTTTTGAAACATTTTTATTTTTAGAATGCTGTGAAAGTGCCATTGCATGAATAAGAAGCGAAGGCCTGTATTCTTAGTATTGATGAGTAAGTGGTGTCAGTCTAATCTGAAATAATACTTGGCCAGCAGAACTAGGCCAAGGATTGTCCCCCTGTACTTGGCATTGGGGAGGCCAGACCTCAAATCCTGGGTTCAGTTTTGGGCCCCTCGCTCCAAGAAGAACATGGAGAGGCTGAGCCTGTCCAGAGAAGGACACTGAAGCTGGAGAAGGGTCTAGAGCACATGTCTTGTGAGGAGCAGCTGTTGAGCCTGGAGAAAAGGAGGCTCGAGTTGTGCCATGGGAGGTTTAGGCTGGATATTAGGAACAATTTATTCCCTGAAAGGGTTGTCAAGGCCTGGAACAGGCTGCCCAGAGCAGTGGTGGAGTCTCATCACTGGAGGGATTGAAAAGCTGTGGAGATGTGATGCTGAGGGACCTGGTTTAGTGGTGATATGGCAGTGCTGGGTTAATGGTTAGACTTGATGATCTTGAAGGTCTTTTCCAACCAGAACGACTCTATGATTCTAGTGATGCTACTTTCTTAGGTACTCCATGGCAGTGCTGCTGTTTCTTTTGGTTCCTTGATAGTATTTTACATGGTATCAGGATTTGTAGGAGTAATACCTGATGGTACTTAAAGATTACAAGCCAGTTGGCTATGGTGAGCAAATTTGGAAGCTGTTTCAGGTCAGTGAAAGGTGAGGTGGTGTGTCTCATGTAAATAAAAGGCATATTCTGGAGCAGGTCATGGTAAAAGCTCTGGGTTTGTTTGAGCAGAAACACACACCTCTGCCCAGCTGCTCTAGGTGGTCACTATGCAATCTGGAGTAGCTATGGTGCACATCATGCTGCCTTTGGTCCTGGGGAGGCTTTGTGGAGCAGCCAGGTATTCTCCTGAAACAATTTCTGGATTTCTTTACCATCTCTCTTGAAGGAAATCCATTTCTGGAAGAATAGTTTTTCATCCCCTGTTTTTCAGTGAAAGGTTGAAAAGCTCTTTTTTTATTGTTAAACATGCCTATTAATTTGTGTTCCTGTGGCTCATCGACAATAGCCTAGCCAGGGAGTATTTGTTTTATGAGTGTATCGCTTACCAAAGATCCTATGATAGCTTTAACTTAGCATGCTGCCTTTTGAATAACAGAGATGAAATAATGGACATTCTTTCCTTTCCTTGTTCAGATGTGATTGTCCTCATTTGTGCAGTGTTTCCATTAGCTCTTCAGCCTACGCAGACACTGAGCTCCTATTGTAATGTCTTGGAGGAAAAGCCTTTGGGGTCTTTTTATGTAATGTAAAGAAAGAAGAATGCTGGCCTTGGGCAACAGTCCCTCTTTTCTTCATGGTTTTCTTTTGTCAGCTTCAAAGACTTGTGGAAAAACAGGTTGCTAAGTCCATAAAAAAAGAAAATAAATTGGAAAAAGGAAAACATATCCAGTAAAATTTGAACATGAAAATGCCTCTTTTCAGCTTTTGAATTGGCTTATTCTGTCAGGAGCTATGGTAAGGAAGAATTTTATAGAGGGAATTAAGTGTGCAGCTTAGTTAAGGCAGCAGAGCAGAGGGGACATCGTTGTGTGTGGCTGGGAGAAAGGGCAAGTGTAAAACACTGATGGGAACCAATCTGCTTGTGTAAGGTAATGCTGTCTTCCAGGACATGCTGGTCGTGACATGAAAAAAAGTGGCAGCAGCATAAGGGACAATTTTTTGTGCTGTTTCAATATAAATACCTCTCCCCAGTCTCCTGAGACATGCATAAACCCAAGGTTGTATGTTTGCTTCTCGTCAGATGTGATTGTGTTGAAGGAGACTGATATGCTGTAGATAACGATAACGACATTTTTTTTTAACTGCTGTGGTGATGTAAGCAGCTTCTTCAGCAAATAATGAAATGCTCAGAGCTCTTAAACTTGAGGAGAGACCTGGCAGCTTCTACACCTGGCATGAGGACTAGGATGCAGTTACAGAAAAGCCATACGTAAGTCAAGGCCTGTTGCTCTGTCCCTTGCGGGAATAGTCTCAGGTTATCTAGATGCTTCAATTTTCTGTGTCTTCTCATTAGAATCACAGAATGGTGGGGGTTGGAAGGGACCTCTGGAGATCTTCTTGTCTAAATCCCCTGCTAAAGCAGGGTCATATAGAGCAGGTTGCCCAGGATCATGTCCAGGCAAGTTTGGAAACTCTCCAGAGAAGAGACTCCACAACGTCTCTGGGCAGCCTGGGCCAGGCACCCTCACAGGACAGCAGTAAATCAAGGAGACGTGGAAGCAAACAGCTCCATGCTAAGGTGAATGAGGCTGCACCAAACCCCAGTCTAGAGGCAGACTACCCTGGATCCAAACTCTTGATTTCAGCAGTGTGCTTTTTGGTTTGCTTACTCCAGTGTTATCGTAATTTATTGCTGTTAACTCTTGTGGTGCTTCTTAGCTCTCTCCAGTTGTACTCCCATCTCCCTCCCTTTTCCCCTCCTCATGTTACATTTGTGGAGAGCACAAAGTTTATAATTTTAGCCTCTTCCTTTAGTACAGGCGCTAGTATTCTGCCTTTTTAGGTGTTATTTGGCTGGTTTTAGTAGCTCTTCTATGTGTACTTGCAGACTCATATATATATTATTATGATATATTATATAAATATTTTTATATTCATATATATTTATTTTATATATATTTTTAAAATCAGTTGTTAGTTCATCTTTTCTTTCTGTTCATCTACACGAACATCCATTCATTTGGGGTCTCCTTTGAGAGCTGTTTGCTTTCCCAACAGTAGTGTCCAGTTGCGTGGGTTGTGTGCCATTAAGACATAGTTTCACTTGCTATTTTTAACCTGTGTCCTTTATTAGTGTTCCGTGAGTATGTGTATAACATTGAGCTCTCTGGGATATGATTTACAGCACTATTTCCAGGCAAGGGAACAGGAGGTGTGATTTAGAAATGACTTTATTATGACACATGGACATCAGCTAAGCTCAGCTTGGTGGTTGGCATCCAGATGGATGATCAGGGGCAAGCTCCAACCAGATAACGTCTCTGGTAAAATAAGAACATTCATTAAATGAATCCTGCCTCTGACTATGGCAATAATCACTGTACTGCCTTTATAACCACAACTTTGAGGACAGAATTCTTCATGAGAAGATTAATGTCTGAAAAAGTGTATGAATATGCAATTTTCACTCTATTGTCAGGTGCCCAAAATATTGAGAAGGTGCTTTCTGGCTTGAATATTCACAAATCTAGAAAGCCCTCTGACAATTGCCTTGACCTTTGAAATTGGTGATGGAGAACTTTTAGCTGCTTTGGGTTCAGAAAGGTCAAGGAAGTCATCCCAGAGTGATTAGTAACTCTATTTTTTGCACCATAACATTATGAACCTTTCCAGTAGATGGGAAGAGTTTATTATCCTCCTTCACGAGCAGGTGACACAGCAGGCATGGGAGTGCTTTTATTTTGTTTTTTTCCATCTTTTTCCTAATTTAAATTGAAATGAGGAGGTGATAATTATCATAAACAGTGGCAGAAAATGCATGGGGTGTAGCTCTGCTGAGAAGTTTTATCCTTCAGAGGACCAAAAATCAGCCTGTGCTCTCTTGAATTACTGGAAGTGCTTGGTTTGAGTTCTGCTTAATCTCCTCTCAGAGTGCATCTTCCCGACTTTGGATTGCAAAGCTCAGATGATTAATCTTCCTGAATATTTTTGTCATCTTGCTTATATGTGCATTCATCAGTGTACACAGAGCCTGCTGGGCATTTCTGATTAGATTGAGAGCGCTCTGCCTTCACTCTGCAAATGCTGGGTCTGTTTTTTCCCTTCTTCACGATAGAAAAAATATCTTGCAATGATATGAGAGATTGCATTTACTAATATTGATAACCCTTCTCTCTGCCTTTCTTCAAAATGCTTTCCTAGCTAAAGCGCTCATCTTCTTATGAATGCAGCTGCAACTTATTTCCTTTGAAATCTATTTATGAGCAGTTTTATACTGAAATATGAACAAGTTTTGGATTTATTGGGGAATACCCGCATTTACTATTTGTGGAACAATTCTTTGAAAGGCTCACAAATGGGAAAACAAAAGGTGTTACTAAAAGTGATAAGGGTTTATGAATGTGCATTTACCAGGCAAACATTTCACCCATGAAGCTCCATGTATTAGTGCAGAAATCTTCCACTTCGGAGTGGGTATTTCAGGCTCTTGAGAGGTGCTGGGACCTGTGCTCCTACTGTTCTGGCTAGAGGGAGCTTTTTTTCTCTGATTCCATGAGTTTGTTGTCTTTAATGATCAAAACAAAGTACAAAATTCATGAAGCAAAAAACATTTTCCTTGTGTACTTATACTCTCTACTGATGTTTTTCAGCCAGTGCATTTTACTGTTTAATCTAGGACAGAAAACCCAAGATGTGGTTACTTTTACACTGTTTGATGCTTGTTTGGTTGTTTTCTTTTAAGTGTCTTTTTTTTTTTCTCTTTCAGACCTGGGCCTGGATCAGTTTATAGTGAAACGTTATGATGGAAAGGTGAGCACATTAGACTTTTAAGTATATATTATTCAGTGGCTTTTTTAACCTAGAGTCCTTTAGTTGTTACCTGCATGTTGGTATAAGTTAAGTATTTGAAGTATTCTCTTCTGAGCTTTTTGTTTAGTATCAATTTAGTGCCTTTTCTGTAATGACAGAAAGATGATTTGTTTTTTAAAGAGATCTTACTTTTATGTTAATGGACAAAATGTTACCTCTTCTTATGTACTCATAGGCCAGGAAATTATCGGTTGTAATCACATTTCCTTGCTGCTTCTTTATGACTGTGAGAGAGCCCCAGAAGTTATGCCATTTCAGGGAAAACTCGCCTGACCTTTCCCTTCTGGACTGACCTCTAGATTTCCAAAGGAAGGAGACACTCCCGTGCCTGCAACCCCAGCACGTATTTCCCGGCCCCCCCCCAACAAGCAACCTTACTCCGTTCCCCCTTTTGAACCCTAGGTCCTTCCTACAGGGGTACTGTCTCCATTTAAGGCTCAGGGCGATCCCCACAGAGCAGAATTTGTTTCACCCCTCTTCCACAGCTGCTACACCAAAAGTCCATTTATATCCTTTTGGGTCCTTAAAGTACCCCCTTCGCAGAAAGTCTATGCCCAGGATGCATGGAGCATCTGGGCCAGTCACTATAGGGTGTGTCTCCCAGCCATTCCCAATTAGGCTCATTTCAGCCTCCAATATAGTCAGCTTTTGAGACCCTCCTGTGACTCCAGAGATGGTGATGGATTCTGCCCCCCTATAATTTGATGGTATTAGGGTGCACTGTGCACCAGTGTCCACCAGGGCTTTGTATCTTTTAACCTCTAATGTGCCAGGCCACCGAATCCATACATCCCAGTAAACTCGATTATCCCTTTCCTCTGCCTGGCTGGATGCAGGGCCCCTCTAATACTGAACGCAGCATCCACTATTGGGGGCAGGACCATCTCTCCTATTCACATTTGGATCAGGGGACCATCTCCTTGGGCCATCAGAACTTCCCTGAG
>VYZX01034275.1:102919-143341 GCA_013401335.1 Brachypteracias leptosomus
GGCAATCCCCCATGAAGCAGAATTTGTTTCACCCGTCTCCCCCCTACCCCCCCTTCCCTCCCAGGGGAGGAAGAAAGACCTCACACAAAGTTGGAAATCAAGATTACAACTTTTAACAGGGAACAACAAAAGAGGTATTAAAGGAAGGGGATTATACAAAGGTATCAAGAGGAGATATATATACAAATCTATACAACACCGATCCTCAGATGTTGCTGGATTCCTCCCGAACCTCTTGGGGTTGGTAGCCAGCTACACAGAAGTGCAGTCCCAGCAGCAATCCCAGGGAGGAAGGGGTGAGCAGAACTTCCTGTGTCCTTTTATAGAGTGTGGCAGGAAGGGGAGTGGAATAGCCGCTCCACCTGTCCCTCCCCCTCCTCAAACTTTAAACCATAACAGGTACGTGGCTGTTCTGGATGTTTGTGCTGTCTTGATTAGTGTTGGTAAAATGCTGAGCATGCTCTGATTTAGTTTTGTTTTCCTGCTTAAGTGAAACCACGTAGCATCCTACCTGTTGTTATGGAAATTGGAAACCAAATTAACTGCACTGTAAATCCCAGTGGTATGGAGGAGTACAGTAAAAGCAGCTCTTGCCCTGGGACTAGCAGCTCATAGTGACTTCTTGATGCAGGTAATGGCGAGTTAGTTAATGTTTCCATCATATCCCCATGGGCATGTAATGGTACTCCAGCTTTTAGCAATATTTTCATTTCATCTGCATTATCTGAAAATAAAGCTTCTGTTTTCCCAAAAGGAAGTCAGCGTCTGATCTGTTCATTGCTGAGTGATGTATCTGACAGTGTGTCAGGTGTTTCCAGAAAGCTTCAACACTGAAAAAATGCATTTAAACCTCCATATAAACACGGTGTGAGCTGAATATGTGTGGTTCCCTGTCTTGTTTTGTATTTAGTAAGGAAAGGTAAAGACAGGAGGTGATCAAATATCTGGCGTCCCTGTCACCAGTGCTGTACAAGTCTTCTGGTTACCCAGGCAGCAGAGCGAGGTTGTGCTTGAAAACAGACAACTGGAAGGTAGCGTTTTGGCAGTTAGTTTTGATACATAAAATGACGAAGTGTGTTGTGAACACTTGTTTTCTTTTCCCCTGCCGCAAACCTAATGTCTGCTTTTCATGATTAAAAAAACCAACCAAGCAACAAAAAAAAGTACTTATATTCTGTACAAAATATCAAATGTTACTCCCTCTGGTTTATGACAGCCTGTTTGGCATCCGCTCACTTTCATCATTTTATCTTGTCAAGCTATCACGCTCATCCCTTAGGCTTTACATAAACAAGATTTATTTGTAGGGAAGGAAATACTGAATCCCACGCTATTTTTGCTAATTGTTCCTCTGGTCTTGAGTGCTCCCCAGTCAACTCCAGTCCCATCAGATAAAAGATCCAAAGGCAATCCTTTTGCTGAGCTTGACTTTCTGTTCCTCTGCCTGTCAGCACTGAGGGCTTGAATTGCAGGGCATTTGGATGTGATGGACACAGTCACCACACCAACACAGGGGTGTTGAAAACTCATGGTTGGTGTCTGAGGTACCATGCTCAACTGTGCATCATCATCCATGCTATTCAGATCTTCCATTCAGCATGGTGAACATCTATGCTAGCTGAAGGGCGGCAAACAGCCTTTGCCTTACGTGCTCACCACCTTTTGCTCTGACTTGTAGCAGAATTAAATTGGTTTTCATGTAAGTTATAGGTGTCTGTGTGGTGTGGTTTGGAGTCTGAAAGCGAGGCAGCAGATTTAGGGTACTGCGATGGACTTTATTGTTGTCTTCTCCTGGGACATATTTTTTCCACAGTCTAATAACACCCTAGAAGCAGTTTGCTCCATTGGAAATGAAGAAATAGAGGTTCTTATTTGCTTGGCTGTCTACTTAAAAACACCTTGGGACTGACTAAATCTGGCTGAGGCTATTAGGATAATGGTAATGTCCAGATGAGAGGATAATTTGAGGAGAGTAGAAAGTAAGTGGGCCTTGGCTCTGCCTTGAAGCTGACAATAGATTGATCTGTCTTATAGCATCTTGTTCGTGTTTCATTGGTTGCTTTGTGTCTCAGTTTAAAAAACCAATGCTGTCTTTACTCAGTCAAGCACCACCTGAGGTGCTGCAGAGCTGACCTTACTCATTCGAGTTTCACTTGCATAGTAGCACCTGAGGGATAAAACCCTTTTGCATCTCTTCCTTCTTGCCTGTTTCCACCTACGTGGATTTCCTCTTGGGTTATCAAAGCATCCTCTGCCTGGAGATGACTTTTGGTGCTTTGCCTTTGTGTGTTGGCGGAGCTGATGAGTTCCAGCAGAAGGGTGAGAAGGTCTATTGTTCCCCTAAGCATCCATAGAAACTTCATGCAGAGGTATGGTGGGTTTACCTTGGCTGGGTGCCCGGTGCCCACCCCTAGTCTCTCTATCACTCCCCCCCCCAACCCTTTGTCAGCAAGGCAAGCGGGGANTGAGACTTGTGGTGCAGGCATGCACTCAAAAAGCTATAGATCATTTCGCTGGAAATTTCCTCTTCATTTTTAAGGTGAAATTGGTGTTTGAGCGGTTAGACACAAGCAAGCTGTGGTACTGAAAAGTGCTGACAATCTGCAGGCTGGATCCTGGAAAAAAGAATTAATTCTTGTTGCAGGCAAAGATATACACCCAGCGTTGCATGCAAGTAATAATTTAGAAGGAGATTCAGTTAAAAGAGCGGAACCAGCTGTGCAGTCAGTTGCCTTTTAATTATGTATTACAGGACAATGTTTAAAGTATCAGTGGGAATTTTGAGCACGTGCGTTTGAAGTTTAACTGCTGCAGCGTTAGTAAGCAGATGCTCTTTTCACAGAACCAATTTTATTTACATAAAACTACCATTGAAACAACTAACTGGCTGCTGTGCAGTGATTGGAACTGGTCTTGCCAGAGGGTTTTGTGGAGTGATGCGCCTCTGTATTGTAATCGTGTTAGGTTTCTGAAGCATCTTGCTGTGCATATGATTGAATGCTATGGTGAGAAGACAATATGGGGTTTTTTCCCCTTCCTCCCTCTCCTTCCCAGTGATAATTTGTAGAGTTGTTGGAGAGGGAGGTAAACAGTACTGCCTTATTAATGGGATCGATAATCCTGTAATTTGAGCCTAAATGCTTTTTCTTCAGTCATTATGAGACCGAAAACCCTGGAGATACTTATCCAGCAAAACTCTTTGGTCAGATCTGTTTGCCAACCTATAATTCGTACTTTTCTTTGACCTGCTGCTGGGTTGAGTGCATAGGGAGGCAACTCTGGCCCTGGCTTCATTTCTGACTAAGTGTGGTTGTTACTTGCCCAGAGGAGCAAGCTCAGGAAAGTGGAGGGAAAGAGACATTGATTTCTATTCATTCAGAGTAGAAAAAAAAAAATTAATTAGTTCTCAAATATTCTGAAGTGCTAGTACTGAGCCTAAACAAAAGACTGATGTGAGGGTAGACATAATCTAATGGTAGCTCAGAGTGCTGTGGTGTGAAGGTGTGCAGACCACCACTGTTCATCTGCTCCAGTTCCATTGTATCTCTTTCTCCTCTTGCATTTCAGCAGTGGGAAAGCAAATGCTTTTTTAACCCATCTGTAGGAGAAATACCTCGTGTTGTCCCTTCCCTTGTCCTACCATCTTGAAAAGCACATCTCTGGTTAGGAGGACTGAAGTCCTGTTTATTTTAAGATGTGCTGCTCTCCTGCTCGGTAATGTTTGTTAGGGCTTAAAGGGTGCTTTTGAGAGTGATGTGGACATGTCCTTTGCTTGTCTGATTTTCAAACTGAGGCATTGTGCCAATTCATCACCCACTGCTTATATCTTGCTTAGCAAGGTGATAGTGATGCATAAGCTCTCACTAAGTAGAAGCATGTATCTTAGCACATGTAATGTGGTATAAGCTTGATTAACATTACATGAGTTGTAATACAGGTGTTGTTTAAAATGTTCTTTTTTCATGTGCTCTGTTTACTTCATTGTTTTCTTGGCTGAAGAAGGCCACCAGCATCCTGGCTTGTATCAGCACTAGTCTGTCCAGCAGGACGAGGGCAGGGATCATCCCCCTGCACTTGGCATTGGGGAAGCCACACCTTGGATCCTGTGTTCAAGTTTGGGCCTCTCACTCCAAGAAGGACTGGAGCATGTCCAGAGAAGGACAACGAAGCTGATGAAGGGTCTAGAGCACAAGTCTTGTGAGGAGCAGATGAGGGACCTGGGGTTGTTGAGTCCGGAGAAAAGGAGGAGCTCTCAACTCCCTGAAAGGGGGTTGGAGCCAGGTGGGGGTCGATCTCTTCTCCCAAGGAACAAGTGACAGGGCAAGAGGAAACAGCCTCAAGTTGTGCCACAGGGAGGTTTAATTTGGATATGAGGAAAATTGTCTTCCCCAAAAGGGTTGTCAAGGCCTGACCCAGGCTGCCCAGGGCAGTGGTGGAGTCCCCATCCCTTGAGGGGTTTAAAAGCCATGGAAATGTGTTGCTGAGGGACATAGTTTAGTGGTGACCTGGCAGTGCTGATTTAACGGTTGGATCTTAAAGGTCTCTTCTAACCAAAACAATTCTATAATTGACAAGCTTAGTTTTTGAAAGAATAAAAGAAGCAATGCTGTTAGTAGTGTTGCTCTGAAGTGTGGGCTGCATACTGACCCTGCTCAGAGCAAATTCATTCTCTGTCACCTGGATCCTTTGGTTCAGTCCCCATCCTGGTGAGCCAGCTCCCACAGCTTTCAGTTGTGCAGCCATGTGGAAGGTTGTGAGCAAAGCAGAAAATGAGTGTGGTGGGTGCGCAGCATAGATCTGTGTGCTGTAGGGTGCTCACCCTGAAGGTAAGATATAATGCTTTTAAGAGATCTCTAGCTTATTTAGGAAAAAAAACCACACCTTAGGTGGCTTATGAATTTAATATAGAATACACTTGCCATGCTCTTTTTGTTCTTCTGTGGGGAAAATTTCTTGCTGCTGCTTAATACGAACAAAAGCCCTTGAGCTACCAGCAACAGCTTACCCTCTTGCTACCGTTGCTGCAGTAAGTAGTTATAGAGACTTTGTGCCCTCTAATTAAATTTATGAATTAAATATTTCCTGCCAGCATTTATATTTACATCTCTAGATGTTTGGGGATGCTGCAGACTAGTGCAGAGCAAATAGCAAAATGAAGGAAAAGGAAAATACTAGTTTCTGTAAGGACCAGTAAAACATCTGAAATTTGCTTCCACTGGATAATGCAGGCGTGTCTCATGGACCAGTGAAATGATTAGCTCAAACTACACTTACCTGCCAAGGCCCTGTAACTGGAGGTGTGTGTCCATTATAGCAGAGTTTCTGGGAGTCAGCTCAGGAGGAAGGTTTCTTGCCACATGATTTAAAGATCATCTCAGGAGCAGAGTAGCCTGAAAAAATGTACTCAGGGAGGATTCCTGTGGAAAGAATTGGAGGTAGATGGGCCATTGTTTTCTGGTCGGTTGAAGGATCTTGCTGCTATGTTTGAAAGGAGCTTTTATGTATTAGCTTGAATTTCTGGGGTTCTTTGTGTATGAGCTAAGGCTGGAATGTGAGACTTCTAGCAGAGTGGTGTAAGCTGCCATAGACTTGAGCTTGCAGCAAGTGAGGCAAGATCAAAGCCCTGCTGTCATTCAGTAGCTAAACATTGGTTTAGAGATCTGAGCTTCTGTGATGTTTAGCTGCCTTTGAAACCTTCATGCAGAAGGATGAGACTCTAAATGATACCTTAACAAAAGAAAGCTATTGTAGTTCAGTAAATGGCAATGTAAAGTGCACTTGCAGTTGATTTATGGAGCCTGTTAACCAGAATGATGCTCAGTACTTTCTCTAGCTTAGATGCAATGAAAACAGGTGAGGACTCCTCTCAATCCAACACATATGAGGTCTTGCCAGTGTTTTAAGAGTGTTTGAAATAAATGTGTCCTCAGTGTCAGCACTTTGAGCTGTTGAGTCTCTGTTACAGCTTGCTTGGTGGTATCTTGAAGCATTCAGCTGTCCTGGTCCATAAACCAGTGTAAGATGTCCCTGTCACATTTCAGATTTTCTGCTTTTAAATCCCTTCATCTTCTGATGTCAGTGCAGGTGGTATTTCATAATAACCAGGAGGCATCTCCTTACATAGTTAATAACCTTAAGCTCATCTATATTGAAGTTCCTTTGCCATCCCCAAAGGCGTTGTAGTGAACTAGTGTAGAAGATAATTCTTGCCTGTGACCCTTTGTGGAAGCCAGTGGAGATGTAGTTTATTGCAGATAATCAGCAAATTGGAGCTGAGCTGACATGATTTTTCTCTTTTTGACTTGCTGACATCACTGTCTATTTGTGGGTTTCTCTGCTTGCTGGCTTTCTCCTCCCAGCCAAACTTGGCCCTCCTTTCTCCTTTAGTTAGCAGATTTTAGTTACTTTTGTGTTTGTCACCATTTTCCCTGGGACCTGTGCAGACACTGAACTGCACATTCTTCTCAAATGTCATCAAAGAAAATATTTAATTGCTTCTAACACGGGTCAGTGCATGGTCCACAAACATCCCTACGTCCACATACAGAACATGCTTCATCTTTTCCTACCTTCTCTACCACATGTTTGGGTTTAGTTGCATTTTGACAGAGTTCTAGTTGCTGTTATCTATGTGTATTGCTAATTCCGTTGCTCATTTTCACAGGGCTCGTTTGGCAGAGGCTACTAAAATGCTTTGGTTGCTGTATGTCCTCTTTTATTCAAATTTCTAGGTACCTGCCGGGTGTTTCTTCCAGCTACTAATATCTCTGATACTTGTGTCTTTTTTCTAATTATGGTTTGGGTTGGTTATTTTTTGTGTAACCAAGCGTTCCCTCATTTTCTTCCCTTTTCTAACCCTCTTCCCTTCCACCAGGATTTCTGGCAGGTACAAAACAGCCAGCATGTGCTTTGATTAGTTTGTGCTTCAGACCTCATAATATGCACTTTTCATGTAAAAGGGACAGTATACGCTTACCCCTTCTCCCCGCTCCTTTAGTAAATAATCCTGAATCCTCTCCTTGATCCTCAGCCTAAAGGATTTATTTCAGAATACTTGAGTTTGACTTGTTCAGAGTACAGTCCTCAGGGTAACCGTTAATACATGGCTTTATATAGGAACATCTCTGAGCAAAGCTTAAGTGTCTCCCTGTCCTCCTATTTTCACAGTGTCTTTTGAGGTTTTTGGCTTATTTTGCAGCTTGATGAGACTGCGATAGAGCTGGCTCTGGTGGAAAATGGCATTTTCTGCTCGAGGCCACAAAGTTAGTTTTATTCTGTGAGAAAGGACAGGCATCTCTATGGGGAAACATTTGAATTTGTGTCTAAGTATGGGGAAGGTTATTTTTCCAAACTTTCTTGAGTTCTTCAAGTTACAGAACTATGTAGGGTGAATTATATTCAAGAATATTTTTAGGAGGAAGTATTTATAGTTCATAAGATGGCTCCTAGGAAAAGGAACTAGAAAGCAGATGGAAGTTCATTTAGTATTAGCAAGTAAAGAGGGAAATGTGCTCTAAACAATTGCCCTGTAGCTTTGTGACCTTAATGAAGTTCACAGGGAACATTGGCAAAAAAATAAGCAACTTGTTGACAAAGTGCCCTTAGTGGGTGTATGCAGCTTTTTAATCAAAACCTGATTTTATGGGATCATTTTTTACTTTAATTTCTTTGCTAGTTGTGCTGGTATTAGATTAATGCCTAATACTTAAGGGATGCACAACTGAGCACAGAAAACTCTGTCCTTGGGTGAGATGAAGTTAGGAGGGAGAAGGGGAGAATGAGGGAGTATAGATTGAGCAGGGTGGGAGTGGATGTTTTAGGAGATGTGACCTCACTGACTACTGGAGGGGAGGTCTGGGTGGGAGAAGCAGGTGAAGAAGAGAGGACTGAGAGAATGGAAGAGAATGGCCAGATTTTTAGTTGTGTATTAATTCGGTTGCTTAAACCATCTGCAATCATCATGACAGTCTCTAATTACATAATTACGTGGTTTTTTTCCCCAAACTCCATTCTCATTTGGTGGGTGATGACTATAGAGTGTACGACCCCAACCTCATCATCTGAGCTGATGTTTAGTGCTTGCTTTCTATGCAGAATTATTTTCCTCATGTACTTTCACACTGGAATTTTTATCTGAAAAAATGAGTGGTGTGCATTACCAGCCTAATGAGTTCATCTTGGTAATGCAGGCTGAGACGAGGGAAAGCAGTATCCTACTTCCCATCTGGAGACCTAAACAGCCATTTAAATTCAGAGGTGACAAAAAGTCAACTCATTTTAGAAGCGTGATTTGGGACATCAAGGACCTAATTTTAATCCAACCTCATCAAATTCCATGACAAATGCCGTTGTGGTCCTACAGATTGTATTTCATTACCCTGCAGAGGACCAAGACAGCACAGCGGAGAGCAAGCACAAGTGTAGACTGTCCCTTTTCCCAGGCATTTCCTATTTGCTTTTCCAGCAGGAGTTTCTCCCTTGCATGAGTGGTTCTGCTGCCTGCAAATGGTCGGGGAAAGTCTGTGTCCTTTTTTTTTTTTTCCTTGTTTGTACAGAATGCTGGCCTTGCATTTCAGGTACCATTTGTTTTAAAGGTGATGAATATTTACAGCCTTGCTGGAAGGAGGGAATGCAGATTTCTCTTTGCAGTCTCAGGAGACCACCTGTAGTAATAATTGCTGTTTAATTTTTGATTTTCTATACGTGCCCAAATTTGAATTCAGAGGGAGAGAATACGCGGAACAACTTCATCCATGTCTAGCTCTGTATTTTTGTCCCTCTATCTATATATACACATAACCCCCAAATCAAAGGCTTTAAACAACTTTTTACTAAAATATACTTTTACAAGGTCATAAGCTGCAGTATTTATCTACCAACAGTGAATTTTATGCTAACACTCACCCACCCCAATTTGCCATGCAGAATCTGTTTGCTTTTGCCTGTGTAAGTATGTAGACTTCATAGGAAATGATCTAGAGCCACTATGAACGATGCTGTGAACTTTTCCACTGCTAAAAGAGGTTTATGAATTTCAGAAAGTCCTTGTGATGTTGCCGTCACAGCCTTAAACCCTTTTTTCTTATTTAATGACATATAAAAGGGGATATTAAGGAAAAAAAGCATCTAAAATGACTTATTTTGCCTCCACATTATATAGCTAGATTTAAAAATTCTAAATCCCTCAATTCTCCCCCAAGTCCTTTTTTTCTGTCCTTGTTTCATAGTGCAGAAGGACCTCCCCTACCTCTTCTTCCTTGAAAGGCTTTTCAACATCTGGGACGAAAGGGTCAATTTTAAAATCTGATTCTGAAAGTCTTTTTATTTCTTTATTCCAGTTTTATTAACATAGGTAGTGAGGTACCGACATGTACTGTCTTGAAATCTCTCAATACATGGGGTTTGTTCTTTTGAAGTTTATATCTTCAAAAAGATGAGCAGAAATTAAAAACCTCTCTCATTTCAGAGCCTCCAGGTCAGCATTTTGATGCAGAGAGAGTTCAAAGCATTAATACTTTAGTTGCCATAGCAGGCTACGTTGCCTTCAATTTTCACTGGCATTTCTTAAGGCTTCTTGTGTGATAGACTAATAGAGAGCATCTGCTGCAAACCATGTTAGTGTCTTGTTATATATTTCCCCCGATTTTTAAACAGCCCTGCTCAGGAAGGAGCTGTGCAACTGAGTCACTGTACATTTAAATGCTGCATAGCAATGATGAGGTGACGCATGCTGGCTAATGTTTATAAAGATGTCAAACAATACGCTTGGTAGTGCCAAGGAGTGTTAAAAATGGATTAATGAAATGCATTGTCCAATAAATTTTATGAAAATATTTTTCCCATTCTTAGAAGGAGTTTATAATAGTTTATTTATAGGAGTGCTGATTTAAGCCCAGGGTATCAAACAAGCAGGATTAATAACATGTCATGTCTACTTGTACTGCTTAATGTTACGTGCACAAATCTAATGTGGGGTCTTTTTCCTCTTGTTAAAGATATTTCATTTGTAAAGAGACACATATCCCAAAAATGCAATAAAATGGAGGGTCATCTTTACCTTACAAATCCAGAAAACTCAAACAAGGGAAGAAATTATCTTTATTAGACCAATTTGTAACAGTTTTTTTGGGAATGCCTACTGTGGGAGGGAGAATATTTCTTTTTAACATTGAACATACAGCATTTTAACTTTATTTTCAATACACCTACAGCTAGCCATGAAAAAAATGCATTAATAGATGTCTTTTAAATTGTTTGCCTAACTGAAGGTGGTCAGTTGGGACTGAAAGAGAGTTGCTTTGCAGCAAGGTGACTTCACTGAACATTCACAGTTCTCTGTTCACTTTACACAATATTGGTAACCTTCAAGTATTTCTTTTAGAAAGGAACAAACTGAGTATGATGACTTTTGTCAATAAAAGATGGTTATGCTTCATCTACAGTTCCTTGCTGATTCACAAAATTACTTTCTGGTTCTGGAGAAATGCTCATTATCTTGCATGCACTTTGATATTTATTTTGTGGTCCTTTCGGAAGGCGTAAGTCACTGTGGAGTGGTCACGTAAGGCTGATAAATTCCTGAAGCTCAGACACATAGAAGTAAAAAGGTGTGTGTCCAAGTTAAATAAGCTGAAAGTGTGTTTTCTCTCCCAAATTGAAACAAACTGTCAACTCCAGGTGACTTACGGAGAATGTTCTTCCCAAAGTGGTGATTTCAGTGCTGCTCATTAAGTAGTTTCGGAAATGCAAAATGAAGCAGAGTTGCGAGGATTTAGCTGATGAGGCTTTTCTTGATGTGCATTAGGAATGCAGAACAAACACCAGCACCGCACCTTGCATCTGTCTCTGCCTCTGCAGAGAGGGCATCCCTTAATTTGCAAAAACATGACTTTTTTTTTTTTTTCAGATTTGCATAATTAAGTACTAACACGTTTCACTCTTCACTCAGCCCTGGGAAAATAATATTTGGTAACGAATGGAAGGAATTAGTGGGGTTTTTTTCCTCAAAATTTTTTGTTGCATGGGAGCTGTACTTGGCTCAAGGGAGGCTCCAGCAGTACATGAGTTTTCGGGTAGAATATGTGAAGTTTGTGATACGTCTTTGGGTGCTTTGCTTACTTGCAGCCAGCCTGTAACCTAAGTCCGGGGAGTTGATTTTCTACAGCACATGGGTTTGGGGGAAGGTTGGTCGCTGTTGTTGAGATATTCAACCTGTGTTCTCATGCCGTTTGTTGGGATTGGAGTCTGAGCTGGAAAGGGCAAACCAAGCTTAGTATTTTGAAATGCAATTACATTATTTTTCTTACCTGTTGTTTATGTCTGGTATTGTAAGATAATCTGCCTGAGTGCCTGTAAAATGTTTTATTCCACTGAAACTGGACTGGCAGCTTTTCACTGAACTTACACAGCCATGCTTGTGCTGAAAGCCATGATATATTTGGATTTCTTTTTCTTTTTCCATGTTAATTTGGATGTTTGCTCATTTGGATGCTTGTTTAATATGAATCTACTGCTTGATTAAAAACTATATTGTAATTGTAAACTGTTTCCTGTGGCTTGCTCACTTATGAATGCTCGGTTTGGAATGTTTCTTGGGGCCTGCTAAATGGTCTTAACCAATTACTCTGGTTTTGGGAATGGATTTAACATGGAAAAAATTCTTAAATGGAAGACATTTGAAATGTTTTAACTGGGCACTTTGAGAATTAGCTTGTATTCAGGCATGAAAGGGTGTGAAATGTGAAAGTCGTCCTGCAATTGTGTGGACAAGTAATCTGTGAAGATGTCTCTAAAAGAGGATGGAGGCTTGGAAAGGGATTTTTCCCTACATTTTCTGATCCCTGCTTTACCTTTCTGGCAACAAGGGATGGTAAACTGTGCTGGAAGGAGAGTGGGATGTGGAGAAGAAACTCAAGGTCTATAGGCAGTGGTTTTAGGTGTTAGTGAGGACTAGCTGTGGATTTCTCCAGCTTGGACTTTGCAGGAGCTCAACAGTCCATGTTGTGCTTTGTAAAGCAGGTAGAATTTTGTTATTCTTTTGTTGGTTTTTTTGTTTTTGTTTTTTCCTGGGGGTTATAATTCTGTAGAATATAATGTTTCATGGTGGGGAACAACCCCTGAGAAGGATGCTTTCAGTCTTTCATGTCATGAGGCAAGCTTCCCATGTACTTTGTGGAAAGCAAACAAACACAAAGCTCCTTAGTGAGACAGAAGAAAATAGAATGTGAATTCTTTTAAAATTTCTATCCTAGTGCTGGAAGCCTGAAAATCTTTTTGATCAGGTCAGTTATTTTCTCCTTTTAAGGTCAGTAGGAGGAATTCTTTCCCATTAGCTGGAAGCAAGCTGGGCACCATAGTCACAGTATATGTTCCTCTTCCACAGATTTCTGACAAGTAGATGCTTATTTAAAAGAAATAAAAATTTGTACTTTATTTGCTCAAAGTACAATACAAATGAGTAAGTGCTTCTCCCTCCCATCTGTCTATGCCTTTGCATTTCAGAGAGCAACTAACTTAATCTCTTTTTATTGTGAGTCTATGGATGTGGTTTTCAGCTTATGAGGAATATTTAGAGTGGTTTGATGCTATGAATTTTCAGTGCAGAAAAGAAACCCATAAAAATTAATAAGCCAACCTCCGGAACTTTGTCATGGGATCCTTCGAGCAGGTGGAGTTGGATGCTAAAAGCTAAATTTCATGATAAATGCTGCTAAGGACAGGCAATCAGAGGAGGAGACAATAAATCACAGGAGCAGGTGAGATGTTGCTGGCAACAACACCAGTGGCAATGGCAGAAAACTGCTTTCTCCACAAATCCTCCCTTCAGATTAAAGGGGAACCAGACTTAATTTGTCCTTAACATAAGCATCAGTGTAATTTTGCTTGGGATGCATCTCAACGGGAAGGGAAGCAAAGACTTTTTTCAGTAAATGGTACTTCAACTTGGTATCCCCTGAGCATAAATAGCTGTTATCTTTTATGAAATTAATGCTATTAGCATGTTGTTTGCTGTTAGTGATTCACCTCTTATTAAATTTCTGACGCTTTCCAGGAGGTGAAGGCAGAGCTACTGAGAACAGTTTTATTCGATCAATAGAACTGACTTTTTTTCTTCCTGCAAACTGTGGGTTTTTTATAATTTATATGATTATTTTTGTCTCTTTTCTTGTGGTTTCCAAGCCAGATACGGGTTACGTTTTCATCTAAATTATTAGCTGAGCTCATCCCCTCTCTGCACTCACATACGATGGTGAGTTCTCTCAAAAAAACCCCAAACCTGAGGTGGATGAGAGACATCAGCTGCAGACAGTGGGTCTGACCCAGAGGGGCTGCCTGCTAACTCTTGCTGGGATGTCTACTTAGGCTTCTTAGCAGTGCCGATCAAAGCAATCACCTGGTTGCTTCAAAACTTTCTTCCTCCTCGCAAGTCTAACTGTTCAACTTGATGTTTTGTTTTGCCTGCATATTTTGTTGTCGGTTAACCAGTTTTCTTTCCTTTATCTTGTATATGATGGGATCTCCACTAGACAGAGGTAACGGTGGGGGACAGTTGTGTAGCTGGACCCTCGTGTGGTGGTGTTTGTTGGTGGTTTGTCCTAAAGCTGTTCCTAAATTCAGTCTTGCTTTCACCATGCTTCTGTGCTTGCATGACCTGGTGGTTTCTGTGGAATAACCTCATCCCTGCCTATTTTTCTTGATATTAATTTCATTTTCCTCTGTGTGTGCCTCCTGCTGTGTTCTTAAAAATGGATCACCAGCGTGGATTTCAGTGTGCATCTCTTAACAGTTTTATGGATCCTTTTCAGTCTTTGAAGCTTCAGCAGATGAAAGGGACTTGGATTTTTAGCTTAGTAAGGGAGACTAGATGATAAAACCTGGTATTGTCTATTAAAACAAAGTGTTGAAAAAGAACTGGAGCAAGTGAGAGAGAAATTGAGATTGATAGCAGTCCTGGTCTTCCTATACACACTCTTAAGTTGTGCTTCTGATAACATGGTTCTGATAACTTTGATCCTTCTTTATATTCATGTGAAATATTTTTCTTGACTTATGCTACAACAGACTATAACTAAAACACTATTAGTGAAATATAATCATTTCCTTTTTGAACCCTATATTAAAAACATTTGATTTTCATAACACTGATCTCTCAAAGATTCATATAATTTTAAGCATACAGTTTTATCTGTATTTTAGCTAGGCTCAACCAACTGATTAATATTGTGCAATTCCTTCCTTCTCATTGGAGGTGGGGAAGCACTGATTTTTGCAGAACATTTCTGACAGGTTTGAAGACTGGAAAAGGTCCACTGACTATGAATGGAGATAGTAGAGGTGTGTGTACATGGAATGGCTTGTTGGTGGCAAGGATACAAATAAAGGCTGTAATTTCTCAATTTAATCTATTGCTTTGTTTTCTCCTTTTGGTTTGTGGGTCGGATGAATAAATAGAAATTATCCCAGGAGCGAGAGAAGTTTGCCGATGAGGACAGCATATTTTATGCGCTTGGAGAGTGCGGACTCATTTCTTTTTCTGACTACATCTTCCTCACAACAGTCCTTTCCAGTAAGTAGATTGGTTGTTTTTCTTCTCTGCAATTACTACTTTTTTTGTCTTTTAAAAGTTTGCAAGCAATGACTTAGCTTTTGTTATGTACATGCATTTTCCTAAAAGGAATTCTTGATGGCTTGAAACTTGAGCTGAGTGAATAATTGCTGTTACTTCATCTGATTTAGACTTAGCTTTGAGTGGTTAAGAAAAATAAGCAGATTGATGACATCTGAAGATTTATTTTTCATTTCAAAAAGTGGCAATATTTTTTTAATGAGCCATTTTGCCTGCTGCTCAAAACTGTACATGGAGATGTGATCTTGAGCTGTGTTCATGTTCTTGTGTTGGGATGAATATTGCTTTCCAGCTCTTTACTGGTTACAAGACTGCTCAAACTCTCTTCTCCAGCTGTATTTTCACTTGGGTAAGCTCAGGCTTGTGTGTGATGTAATCCAATGAGGAGAGAAGTTAAGCTGTTTACATTTCAACAAGTATCATTAGATACCTCTGTCTTTTCACCCTGCTGAACTTGACTTGCATTTCTGATAGTTCTGTGATCTGCTAATCTGTTCCAGCAAAGTCTTCTGCACTTGAAGCACTGGCACTTAGAAGTTTGCCTTGCTGGCAAGAAACAGTGAAACTGATGCCTTTGGTAATGTCAAACGGCATTTCTAGACATTCTTTGTTGGGAAAGCAAGCTGAAAACCTCATTTACAGAGCTTCTCTAGCTCCTTGAAAGGTGCTGCCTAACAAAAAGGAAAGGTGTCAGGAATTCCAGTTATTTTTCAGCCCTGTTGTGGCATAATGGGAGGAGTATGCCCAAATGAACTTGGGACATTTTATTTTCTGACTTTCAAAAACAGAAAAAAAAGAGAAAACTTAGCTATCTAATCTCGTACGTAAGTTTCATTATGATCTCGTTGCAGGAATTAAAGAATTGGGCACTTCCCAGTTTACTGTAGACACCCTTTGCCTACCTGCCCTGTGCTGTTCAGGGAGTAATAATCTGTAATTCACTGATGTTTTGTAAAAGGAACAGGTGCTTTATATTTTTTCCTTCTGTTCTTGCATGCTGTAACAATGGACAAGTGAAAGAAGCAGTTCTTCATTTACTGAACATGGCATTTTGGAGGATCTACTACAGGGGAGAAGCAAGTTCAAGTTCTTGTTTGTCATCAAATGGGCATGGTGCAGGATGTGTATGTGACCTTCGTGTTGTGAAAACAAACGCTGACAGATAAAGCTCATTCAAACCAGGAAGGTGGTTTTACAATTTTAATCAGCTTTTTTTTCTGAGTCTCAGAACTGACTTTTAAGACTTGCTGTTCCTTTCTTATGTTAGTGTAGCCTGTCCTGAAATTATCTAAGATATTTTCAGTTGTGTAGTGAGTGCTTTTAATCCAAGTCTCTGCAGATGACTAGGAACTCTCAAACCTTTTTACAAGGGCTTTTAGTGATAGGGGTGATGGCTTCAAACTGGAAAAGAGGAGATTTAGATTAGTATTTAGGAAGAAGTTCTTCACTATGAGAATGGCGAGACACAGGAACAGGTGTCCAGGGTAGTTGGGGTTGCTCCATTACTGGATGTATTCAAGACCAGGTTGGATGGGGCCTCGCGTAACCCGGTCTAGTGGGAGGGGTGTCTGCCCATTGCAGGGGGGTTAGAACTAGATGATCTTTAAGGTCCCTTCCAACCTGGACCATTCTATGTTTCTATTGAATCACATTACTTAATGTGGTTTAGAAAACACTCATGCCCATAGCTTTATGGCTGTGCTGATGGTGAACAACCCCCTAATCCAGTACATAGGGTGCAAAATTAATTTCATGTGCTTCCACAAACAGCAGCAAGAGAAATTGTTCTTGCTTTGTTTTTCTCATTTTGCTGTGAAAATAAAAGAAAAGGGACCACCTTGTGTTAGAGGAGCAGCCAGCCTTGTTTTGGAGGGCTGTGCAGGAGGCACAGGCTTTTTTCTTGTTCTCGGGCTTTTAAATGTGTTCACATTTACTGGAGAATCAAACTAACATGAGAAGATGGAATTGGGTGGTTTATGCTTTGAGGAGTGATGTAAAGGGTGCGCAGGGAAGGAGCTTTCAAAAAAGGAAAAATTAAAAAAGATATAAGGGGAAAACTGCTCCAGAACTTCTAGATTGTCTTCTAGGTATTGTGGGAGTTTGCCAAATGGGCATTAAAGATGGAGGAATGTCTCTGGAGCTCCTGTCAAACAGTGATTCCCCAGAGGAAGAGGTTTTGTTTCATTTCTGAAGCATTTGCTTTTATAAAACTAAAACTCCAGATCAAACTTTGCCCTGTGGATAGATAGAAAATTCACCGTTACACCATGCTGGTTTGCTCTCAGACTAGTGAACATGACCTTGCAGGAATCCAGTAGTTTCTGATTGCTTTTTCTCCCCTGGGAAATAAATGAAATAGAATGAGGAAAGTACATCTTAAACCTTACAGTTCAATATTGGTTTTCTCGCTGTTATTTAAATAACCCAAATGTTAAGAAGGTATCTGGACAAGAGCGAGCTGTAGATGACATCAAATACCTAAAAGCCACTAATTATTGAGGAAGGAAGGTGGTATATTGAGCACTGAAGCAGGACAATCAGAAGGGGAGTGTGAGATTCGGCATGGAGGTTGGGGAGGCAGGAGGCAGAGATGCTTCTCTTCATGCTCAAAAGTGATGGGAAGAGATCAATCGTGGTCCAGTCCGGTGTATTGACTTCAAAACTGATCAATGATATCCTTTGAAAACAAGAAACCCAACTGGCTTTGTGTTATTGTGCTCCTCAGGAGGGTCATGCCCAGGAAGTCTGCTGAGATAGCTTCTGCCTATCTCCCTGACTCTACCAACAGCACCGCTGGGCTTTGAGAGCACTTTCCTAAAGCATTTAATTTGTCAGCTTCAGCTCAAGCTCGCTTCAATTGTATTCTCTGAAATGTGGATGGCGTGGCAGCTGCCAGGGAAGGAGAGAAGGAGAGAGGGCTGGAGGCTTCATCTGTATGTTGCTCGCAGAGAGCAGTTTGCATATTGCACAGAAAATGAAGTCTGTCACCATATTTTATTTACAAGTGATTTCTCGCTCTAGCACTGTCTGTTCTCATCAGTTGCCGTGTTTCTGTGAAAATTTATTTTTAAAATAACTAATAAAATAGCTTTTAACTGCTTAAGGAAGCCAGCCTTCTATTAAAGGCAGTGAGAGCTGAGTGGACTTGAGGATACCCCATGGTTCCTATCCCTTCAGGCACTCTCTGAGGACAGAAAGATGAGAAAAATACAGGATAAGCAAAATGCCGATGAGATTTCCCCCAAGTCCTTCAAATGTCTTAGGAAAACAAAGACATCGATTCCCTGACCAAAGAGGATTTTGCTTTTGGACTTGCAGAAGAGGTGAAGGGAGGAGCGAAAGAGCTTTGCCATAATCAACGACAGCAGTTTCAGAGCAAACACGGTCTGTTGTCCAGGTGTCCTAATGCCTACTTGATTAACAGCTGCTGAAGGGAACAAGGCATTAAAAGAAAAGTCAGTGTTGTTTCCATAATTGAACTGTCGCTGTGTCTGGATTTACTTCTTCTAGAAGGAGGGTTAAATAGCATTGGCTTAAGCCAAAGTAATTACTCTCTTGCCAGGGCTCTCATAGCAGACCTGCAGCTCCTTCTTCCATCTCCTGCAGGTTCTTTCTAGAGCTGCCATCCCTTACAAGTACTGGTCTGCAAGTGCCCTCTTGCCTAGGATAGACTTGTCTTTTGCTTTTTTGTTTTCCCCTGTGTAGAAAATAAATCCCAAGCTATCTACCTCTGGAAATTATTTTCTGGCTGGATATTGAGCACCGTGCAGGTCCTTGCAATGGAGGTGGCATGACATGCTCTCCTGTACTGCTGCACACAGGCAACATGATCGCCAGGGTCTGTTTGCATTGCTGCTGTTTTGCACAGCTTGACCCTCTCCAGTTTGAAAACTGAGATTAGAGCATGGGATGGCTCTGCCAACATCTGTGTGCAGTTTTCACTTGGTCTTTCTCTGTTTATCTCTTCATCCCTTCCATTTACATGATGTGATGGGCTGATAGATCTCCACCAACCTCCCATATCACAGAGGACAGTAAATATGCAGTAGGGAAGGACTACTCTGTGTGCAGCGCTTGATTGAGAAGTTCCAGAAACTTACTCATCATTATTTTATAGAATTAGGAAATGGAGTAATGTTGTGTCACTCACAGCACTGTGTTTGGGATGCCCAGATGTTTGGGGTGTCCTCTTTCTCCAGGAGTTCCCTGGAGAGCGCAGCTCCTAAACAGCTTTCATCTGGAGCTGCCATTTTCCCAGCTTGTTTCCAGGTCCTTATTTCAGAGAGGTGTTTAAGAGAGACTTTTGATTTGCAGCAGTGCTCTGTGAGTCATGTGGTGCCTTATGAGAAGCTGTTGAAAGGTAAGTCTTGTATGCCAGCCGAGATGCTGTCATGTTCTCTTGAGTCTCTGACATTGAAGAGTACATTTGTCATTGACACTAAAAGCAAATACAAAGTTTGGTGTCAAAATTACACAGTCTCTTTGGTTCATGAGCTAACAAGCAAAAGAGAAAAGTGAAACAGCAACATTTTTTTTTTTAATGGATTAAATAGAAGAAAAATTAAAAATGGAGTCACCTGGGGCATCAATCCAAGGAAGAGTGTAGTGCATGCTTGACATGAATTTCTTCATCTGGAGGTAGAATGTTGTAATTGTACAGCTTTCCAAAGGGTGGATCGGAGCATCTATTGACATGCCAGATTCTTTAGCTGTTCCTCACATATGTTCAAGCTTACGTAGAAGATGACAGCTTGTTTGGGATTTTACCTGTCAGTAGTACTAATTAATCCCTTCTTTGCTTTCCATTGGCCACCTCTTACTGTCTGTGATGGCAATGTGGACATAATGGTTTGACTCGATGATCTTAAAGGTCTTTTCCAACCTAAATGATTCTCTGATTCTATGTGCACCTCAGAAACCTTGGAGCTTGGTACTCAGGTAGGGCTTGAATCCATGTGCCTGGGTTCGAGCACGTGAACCTCCAGCATAGAATCATAGAATCATTTAGGTTGGAAAAGACCTTTAAGATCATTGTTTCCAACCGTTGGTGGTCCAGCCAACACAACCTGGCTTGTGTTGTTGGCAAATAACACCTACCCCAAAGGTGTGCCAGTGATACAAACAGGGTGTATTTCTACCAGGTATGAAAGGCCTGTTTTCCACTCATGAAGACAGCATTATATTTTATATTTAAATGGGAATTTGAAAATGAAAAATTTATTTTCTTAGTGTTAAGACATCTGTATTGTTTCAGAGATAATTCTGATTCTTCCTTGTCATAAGAAACAATCCTCAGCTATTTAAAGATATTTTACCTTTAGAACTGACAATATTGTGGCTCAGTTTCCATGCTATGGACTCGGTTATTTTAGCAGCCTGTTATTTACATTTCTGGGTTGATTAACATTGAAAAAAAAAGTTGGTGGGATTTGGATTTGCTTTTTGAAATACTGGAATAATTTGAAAGGAAAATATCTGCAACATTGGGATAGTTTAATGTTTTTCCCCCATATTTATTGCAGCAGGGGCTCAGCCATCTGTATTCTATGGATAGTTGCTTCTGTACAAGGCTGTAACTCTGTTCTCAAAGAAAATATTACACATTTGGAGATGCATTGCATGAAAGTACATCATCTAGCAATTTCCTGTGACTGGTGCTTATCATGAGCTAGATACCAGTGATGGGCTGCTGGCTGTGGTCTGGTAAGAGTGAGCTTGTCTCTAACCCCAGTTGTTTCATTCACACCAAAACGTGGCAGTTCAAACATGTATGGAAACATTTCTCAGCTCAAGTACTGCTGTGAGGAGTCAGGCAGAATAATGACCAGCAAATTCATGTAACTTAAGGCAGGGGTGTGGGGAGGATGGGGAAGAAACTCCTGATTAATCTTTAGCTGGAGGAAAGAGGTAAGATTTTGTTAATGTTGTGGCTTGAAAAAAGGAAAAGAAAAAATATGGTCATAGCTGCAAAACTTGAACAGCCATCTCTCTAGATGAAAAGTCTGTCCCTAGGAGGACTACGTTAATTTTGGATTGATTATGAAGATGGATTTTTTCAGTTTCAGTGTGCTATAGCCTTTGTACATATGTTTTTCTTAATTTTGGGATAGATGGGAAAGAAGAAACCGGGGTGGGTGATGAGTCACTGGAGCAGGTTGCCCAGGGAGGTTGTAAGTGTCCCATTACTGGATGTGTTCAGGGTCAGGTTGGATAGGGCTTTGGGCAACCTGGTCTAGTGGGAGATGTCCCTGTCCATGGCAGGGGGGTTGGAACAAGATGATCTTTAAGGTCTTTCCTACCCAAACCACTCTATGATTCTAACCATAGGATATTTAACTCCTAATGATTGATTTTCCTCAGAATAACTCCTCAGGTGAATTCTTGATCTTTCCCCCATTGGAGCTGCTGGTGGAGTTATTAGGCTTTGGGGTGGATATAGGAGTCTTGAGCTCCTTTGTGTTTAAATTCACACCAAAGGATAAGCTATTCCAGGATTTTCAAAAGAGTAGTCAGAAGTTTTACTTCCTCTAAGTAACAGCACCAAAAAACCACTCTGCTTTGACAAAGAAATTCTCAACTACGTCTGAAGGGAGCAATGTTTATTCTCAAAAAGTGTGTTAAAAATAGTTTTCCTAAAATGTTGTGCCTCTACTTGAGGTGGATGCTCTACGGACAGTTTTTGTGTGCAGCCATGTTGTATTGCATGAATTGCAACAGGAGTCAGAGGGAAAAGAGATGTTGAGAGGTATCTTTTCAAGTGTGGAGTATTGAGTTTGGGGGAAAGAGAAGATCAAATAGGCTCAAAAATAGTAAAATGTGGCTTTTCTCATCAGTGAGCATTTATTGTCTTTCAGAATGCATTGCTTCCAATGAGAGTAAATGACAATAAAAAGCAACTGAGTGCTGCAAATTGGTCCATTGAATAAACTAAAATGGTTAAAAATCACATAATTGACTTAGAGATGTCTAATCAACCCATCTAATCCCTCAGAGGTTCCCTGAGGCATTGCACTGATGGGTCTAGTGGGGTTTTTCAATGTGGTCAGTGCTGCTTCTTGCCATCTGTTTGTCTGGTGGAGATTGCTCATCTTCATAATGCTGCTGTCCATGGTGTTGGGGTTTCTTATTGCTGTTCTGTTCCTAAATATTTTATTTGAACAAACTGAGCCAAGAAAAATGGTAATTGCCTTTTGCACTAGCACCCAGGTTAGTTGGGTTTCAGTGAATGAAAAGCTGGAGATGATTCAGCAACATGTGCTCACAGCTCAGAAGCCAATTACATCCTGGGCTGCAGAAGAAATTTTTGGCACTGAGGATGGTGAGACTCTGGCCCAGGTTGCCCAGAGAGGTGGTAGAAGCCCCATCCCTGGAACCATTCCAGATGAGGTTGGTCGGGGCTCTGAGCAACCTGCTCTAGTTGAAACTGTCCCTGCTCACTACAGGGGGGTTGGACTAGAAGACCTTTCAAGGACCCTTGCAATGCAATCCATCCTATGAAAAAGCAACTTGGTGTATGAAGCTAGTGGAGCTATGGATCTACAGAATTATTTCAGTTACATATATCTCAAAGCTAGGAATAGGTAACTCATTACGTGGTATTGCTGTGGGCTTCAGTACCATGTTTCTTTTATGTTAATAATTTGGAGGAGTCATTAGGAAGTCTTTGTATCCTCCTGAACACCTAAAGACTCGAAATAAAGCTGGGAAAGAAACAGCAACTGCCCTCACCGGTTGCCCAAGGGAAATGAATTGCAATGAAAAATCTTGATTCATAATAATGTCAAAAAGGATGGTGAGAAGACAGCTTGGAAAATCAAAGAGAGCTGAAAATGTGACAAAGCACTCGGGGGAAAATCCGAAAATGATGTTCCGTTGTAAAGACAGGCATTGCAGCGTATTCAAAGCAAATAATCCTTTAAATAGTTGTGATAACCATTGCAGGAGGAATATTGCATTCATTTTGAGACATCTTAATTAAGGAGGCAGTGGGGAAATTTTAGAGAAGCTGCAGCTGAGAACTGTTATGCTGGGGGGCAGAATAAATGAGGAGAGCGGAAAAAAAAGGACTACATTTAGCTAGGCAGATGTTCTCTGCTCTTTTATAGTCTGGAAGTTTCTGAAAGATGTAAATAGAAGAGGAAGAAGAGAAACGGAAATTGTATAGGTTGATGTAACCAAGAGTAATGGAGCAGGGTGGGCAAGGTGGGGGTCGGCTGCCATTGGGATGACTCTTCCCCAGTAAATCTTGGACAGAAGCATCACACCCAAGACGAGAGGCAGAAATTATCTTGCTTGGGACCAGTAAATTCAGACTGTGTGGAAATCAGGGACATACATCTTGATGAACATTTCTTCCTGAGCAGGAGTGAGATGAGCTAATTGTCTTCAGTGCCTTCTGGTTTCCCTGGCTTGGATTCATGTCTGTTGGATTTAAGTGTTATTACAAGTAATTGGAGTCAGATATGCAGATCAGAGGAAAAACAGGCTGTGTCGCTTATTAGGTAGAGGAATGAAGTAATTAAATTTGCCAATTTAAAGCCACTTTTCTTCCCTGTCCTTAGAAAATACTGACCCTGTAGATTTTTGATCCTGAACTGTTCATTTTAATTTTGTAAGTGATGTTCTCCTCTGGGACTTTGATGAACAGCTCTTAAAAATGTGTATTTAGATAAGGGAAAGGAAGGAGATGGATTTTGTGAGGGGTAAGTTAAGTACATTGCTTTCTCTGTTCACCCCATATCTGTTCCTTAAAGAAAAGGAAGAAAACCAACCCCCAAATACCAAATTTTAAAAAGGAGTAAGAGATTTTCCAGTCACAGAATATACATCATTGTAACCTGGCAGAGAAAATGGGGGAAGAAAGATGCGATGTGTAAATCGCTCTTTTTCTAGCATTATGTAACTAGGCCAGTTTTGTGTATTCCTTCTTTTCCTCATAGAGGAGACAACTCTTCCCATGCAGTGCTAGATTTTGGGGCTAATAAGAGGAAATTTCATCCAGGCTTTCATGCAGTACTTGCAATTGAAGTGAATAAAATGGGATGTGCCCTTTAAACATTAAGAGGGTAGTTGGAAGGTGATTAATATTGTTGCTCTTCAAGGAAATGGGGGATTAATCACAGGAAATGATGAATGGATAGCAGAGGAGGCTTTCTGTAGAAATCCCTGTAAATAGATTGCATCATTGGAAAGTTGCTGAAGTCCATAGGAGCTCAATGGTTTGGGTTGGAAAGGGACCTTTAAAAATCATCTAGTCCAACCCCTCTGCAGTGAGCAGGGACATCAACTAGAGCAGGTTGATGTCAGGGACAGACAGTCCCCCTGATTCCAGATTCAGCTTCTGCTTCAGAGTTGTGTGTGGGAGGGAAGATGACCAACCACGTGCTGCTGGCTATTGCTGTGGTTATAGGAGACTTATTCACGTGGTGTTTGGAATGTAAAACCCGAATAATTGGCACGAGGAAATTGGAAATCCGGAGATGACAACGATGTGGCTCTGTGTGCTGTATATATCAAGTGGCTAGCAACAGCCCGTTCCTGTCACTGAGTTTAATGTCGCTATACATCTGTTTAAGGCACAAAGTGATTGGGAAAAGTGATCTCATTAACATGTTTGCTGAATCTTTAAGTGATGAAGTGCTACAGTTTATTATAGCAAGGAGAAAACACAATGTAAAAGCCTTCTGGCCTTAAATTGAAGCTGTAACTAATGTACAAAATCCAGTTCAGTTAATTCCATATTAATTTCTTTTTGTCCGAGTGATTCCTCTTTGTGCTCCCCCTCCCACCCGTCTGGGAGATGCCTTAACGCAGAATGCTGGTTGCATAAACTAATTTTTTTAGGATCTGCAAGAAATATTAGAAGTTTATTGCAACAGATAAGGTTAAAGAAGGATGAACCTCACCAGTGATCCACATCCTGCTGCCAGATTTGGGTGGGGAAGAGTCGCCTTCAAAACTAAGTGGGGTATGCTTTAATTGATCATTTAAGATGACAACCTAAGCACTAGTTGCGGTCTAGAGGACGATTCCCTAGAAATCCCAACAAACACCAGAACTGCTGTAGGTGGTATGTGTTTGAAAGTAGCAGAGCAAGATAAATTCTCATAAATTGGAAAAAAAAAAATTAGTGGGACTATGTTGTAGCTTTAAATGTTGATGGGTTGCAGTCCGAAATGGAAATTCTTTGGTGGAATGTAGGGGAAGGAATGTGGTTTTGCTGTGATGGGTGGCTGTAAAGTGATGCTTTGGCAGAATTCTGGCTAAATAAGCCACAGCAACATAAACTAAATGCAATGAAAACTAAGGTACCACACTGTCTTGGGTGCATCTCAGCTGCTGAGCTCCAGCTCCTGTGTTATCTTAGTGTCATCACTGGACTGAGGCAGAGCTGGTAATGATTTGTTTAAATCTGTACAGTGGGAAAAGAGCTGAATCTGGAAAAGAATTACCCAAAGTCCAGATCTGCTTCTCACCCATCAGCTGCTTCACAAAGCACAGAGAGTGCTCTGCAGTGCTGGAGGAACATCCTCTGGCCAAATTGGTGTTAAACTGTATAGAGCAGGCTGGAGCTCTTGCTACAGCTTCATTTTCTGTTAGTTGTCACTAGAACTATCAAATCTCTTGCTTTTGTGCTTTTTCCTTCTGTAAATGAAATAAATTTTGTTCAAGAAACATGTTCTCCCAAGCTCCTTGTCAAGATCGTTGGTAAAAGGAGCGCTGTGAGTCTTGTAGCTCAATGTTCCCAATAGCTGCATTTTATTCTTAAAATTGCAAGAGTTATGGAAAATTGCCTTTGGATAAAGTAATTCTGAACTTGTGCCTTTTTTACTGAGCTTTTGTATCTTTGTTAACCAGTCTTTATTTTTCATTGTGTTTTTTTTAATGTAGCTCCCCAGAGGAATTTTGAAATTGCTTTTAAGATGTTTGATCTGAATGGTGACGGTGAGGTGGACATGGAAGAGTTTGAGCAGGTAAGTGGAACAACATGTTGACTTCTTAATGCTATGACGTAAGTGCAGCACTCCTCTATGATGTTACTGTGATTTATGTTTGTGATTAGGGCTGGTTTACATCTTTCCCTTTTATGCTTTGCTATATTGCCTCAGTGCCTGCTTTTTAACTGTATATTTCAAGACAAAATTTTTCATTCAACCAGGACAACTGTAAGTATAAACTCTGAGTTTTCTGTGACTTTGTCACCAAGGTATCTTTACAAGATGTCACCTCCAGAGTAGATAAACAATTTTTTGCACTTTACTGATATAATAGGATTTTGATCCTACTTTCTTCTGCAGCTTTTACTGCATTCCTTAATTTTGTCTTCAGGGAATAACCAGGAGGAGCCTGCTTCAAAGAATTTAGCCACTTGTTTCAATGTAATTGAAAAATGTGTTTATTGAGAACATATTTTCATTAGTTTCTTTCCCCTACTTCTTACAAGGTTTCTATCAACAGGGAATTTGATCCTGGCTTTTTAATGAGCTTAGCCTGTGTGTCTGATACTGGTGAGGTCCTCCTAGAAAGCTGAGTTGTGAATGTCTTAGAGTGAGAATAGATCGAAGTCTCTGCCTGTCAGTGGGGAAGAGATTTGGCCTCCCCAGGCAGAAGTGTGTGGTTTTCTTGCCTACAAGAAAACAGCCTTAAGGCTTTGGGAACTCATAAACATCCTGAAACTGATCTGTATTAGCAAGGCTCCATGTGTGCGCTACTAATGAAAGGAAAAGTAAATACATTTGCAAAGAAAGGGACTGGCCGGTTGGATGGGGAGTCATAGAATCATCTTGGTTGGAAGAGACCTTTAAGATCACTGAGTCCAACCGTTAAGCCAGCACTACCAGGTCACCACTAAACCATGTTCCTCAGCACCACATCTACACAGCTTTTCAATCCCTCCAGGGCTGGGGAATATACCACTGCCCTGGGCAGCCTGGGCCAAGCCTTGACATCCCTTTTGGGGAAGACATTTTTCCTCATATCCAAAGTAAACCTGCCCTGTCACAACTTGAGGCCATTTCCTCTTGTCCTATCGCTTGTTTCTTGGGAGAAGAGACCAACCCTCACCTAGCTCCAACCTCCTTTCAGGGAGTTGTCAAGAGTGAGAAGGTCTCCCCTGAGCCTGCTTTTCTCCAGGCTCAACAACCCCAGGTCCCTCATCTGCTCCTCACAAGACTTGTGCTCTAGAACCTTCATCAGTTTTGTTGCCCTTCTCTGGACGCTCCAGCCCCTCAATGTTCTTCTTGGAGTGAGGGGCCCAAAACTGAATCCAGGATTTGAGGTGTGGCCTCTCCAGTGCTGAGTGCAGGGGGATGATCCCTGCCCTAGTCCTGCTGGCCACACTATTTCTAACAGTAGTAGAGAATCACCACCTCTTATCCAAGAACAAGATAGAGGAGGTACACCACTAATATTCACGTGGCCCCCAACACTTCTTCTGTGACCCTATATCCCAGGGGCTGTATGTTTAATGGGCAAGTATTTCTGGTCAAAGGAATAAAAAGGTTAAAAAAAGTAACCTGCCCTTGTGAGGTTGTGTTTTTTTTATGCTGGAGGACATCTGCATTTGGAGAAGGTGAAAAGCTGCATACTGATATCTGAGAACAAAACAGCCCCAAATATTCTAATTACAAATTCTTACTCATCAGTTGATTGCATGACAAGTTAACTTCAGAAGAGTCTTGAAGAGGTCATGCTTGGGGCACTTGCTATAAATGGAAAGAACTAGTGGCAAAGCAGGTCTGTTAAATTACCCCCCTTCTAATCTTTTGCTGTCATCCTTCTTAAATTATTACCTCTGGATGTGACATCATCGTTATGAGTTTGCTCCAGAGCTGTGTAATGTATCTGGTGAACTGTATGTTTTTAGATGCCAACTTTGGACTATGAGGAGAATGGAGTATGTTTATCAACACTATGATATCCCTTCATGTGACAGCTTGTAATGTAAACACCAAAGTTTGGTTGTTTTTGTTCACGTGCAAATTTGAACACGCAGCTGTGTCCAGGTTTGGCACTGACTCCATCCAAACTACAGGTTTGGCTGTGAAAAATTACAAGTTTCTTATTTCCCAAGTGAAAAGTGCTGTTCTTCCTTCTATTATGCATAGTACGTGAATATAGCACTCCACTGCAGCTGTCTGATAATACTTCATGGAATGGTTTGACTACAAGCCCTTGTAAAAAGTCCCTCCTTGGCTTTCTTGTAGGTGTCCTTTAAATACTGAAAGGCTGCAGTAAGGTTCCTCAGAAGCCTCAGGCTGAACAACCCTAACTCTCCCAGCGTGGCCTCACAGCAGAGGGGTTCCAGGCCTTGCATCATCTCCATGGTCTGCTCTAGCCCCGCTCCAACACGTCCATGTCTGTCCTGTGCTGAGAACTCCAGAGCTGGCAGGGGTGTCTCCCCAGAGAGAAGCAGAGGGGCAGGATCCCCTCCCTTGCCCTGCTGCCCATGCTGCTGGGGATGCAGCCCAGGATGCCACTGGCTTCTGGGCTGCACTCGCACACTGTTGGCTCATGTTGAGCTTTTCATCCACCAGCACCAAGTTTTTCTCCTCAGGACTACTCTGCCCAGCCTGTGTTGATACTGGGGGTTGCCCCAACGCACATGCAGGACCTTGCACCTGACCTTGTTGAACTTTGTGAGGTTGGCATTGGCCCATCTCTCAAGCCTTTCAAGGTCCCTCTGGATGACATCCCTTTCCTCCAGCGTGTTGACCATACCACACTTCTTGGTGTCATCCGCAAACTTGTTGAGGGTGCATTCAAAAGGCGTTTTACAGTAGTTACAAATGTTCTAGAGTGAAATCAATTATGGAGAATTTAAAATATATCAAATATGGAGAATGGTTAACCACCTACTAAAATGCAGTGATGCCAAGGTACTAATACAGGTGTTGTTTGGCTTTTTTATTAGACATGTAAAGTAAGAAAGAATGTTTCTTGAGGATGAATGTTCTGGAAGTGCTATGAAGATGAAAGTACAAAATAGAATTAAATTATTTCAAATCATCTGGTAGGCAAAGGGAAGTTATTGTGCATTAAGTCATCTAGAAATCCTTAGGAAGGGGAACATATTTTTGTTAAGCTTGTTACATACATCACTGCCTCTATACAAAGGAATAAAATTCCTTGTTAGCATCAGAATATTTTGGTGAAGGCTGATCTTCCTGGGTTTTCAAGTCAGAGGATGAAGGAGCTGGTTTGGAAAGTGGGAAGAAGCTGATATTATCTTCACGGATATCACTAGAACTGATTTGCTGTACTTCCCAAACAGAATTAAAGGAAACACACAGCTTTGGCGAAAAGTACACATATAATGTAACACATCAAATAATTTATATGATAAATACTATTTTTCATTCCTTATGGAAATGCCTCAGAGCATGAAGAATGGCAGGGTTTGCAGATCTGCCCTGTAAACATCTTACCTGGCAGGTGGCAGCTGGGACTGACCCTTCCAGAGGATAGTGCCACTGGAGTTGGCATCACTTTAAAGAGCAACATCATTTTGGGGTGAATGGGAAGGAAAAGCATCCTCCCAGAAGCACTGTACCGTCCCTGATGGCTGTGAGCACATGGGAATTAATTTCATGCTACTTTTTTACATGTTGTCTTTGGAGACAGCCAGCAGCAGGTCTGTCTTCTTGATAAGGTCTGAAAAACTTTGAGTATCCCTCATGAAGGAAAATTACTTGCAGTAATTTAGCTGATATGTAAGTTGAAGGCTTTAACTGCCTATTAAGAAAATACAGAATTTCTTCAGGCCTCAAGAGCCTCAGATTTTTTTTTCATATAGTTAGTGCGTAGCACTGAATGGTTTGGTGCCTGCATCAGTATTGTCTTCAACTTTTTCATCCTTCAATGTGTAAACAGCTAGTTTACTCTTCTATTTTTAATTAAAAAGGTGGATGAAAAATAATGAACTTGCAGGCAGCATTATTTTTTAATTTCTCTTCAAACTATTTACTATTTCCATTGATTATTTTTTTTTTCCTTTGTCTGGTACAAAAGATGAAACAGATCATAAACACTTAGGGTGAAATTAGAATCATAGAATTGTTTAGATTGGAAGGGACCTTAAAGATCATCCAGTTCCAACCCCCCTGCCATGGGCAGGGACACTTCCCACTAGACCAGATTGCTAAAAGCCCATCTAACCTGGCTTTGAACATTTCCAGGGATGGAGCATCCACAGCTTCCCTGGACAACCTGTTCCAGTGTCTCACCACCCTCATAGTGAAGAACTTCTTCCTTGCATCTAATGTAAATCTCCCCTCTTCCAGTTTGAAGCCATTACCCCTCATCCTGTCACTACAAGCCCTTGTAAAAAGTTCCTCGCACTTGCACATTGTTGGCTCATGTTGAGCTTTTCATCAACAGGCCCCTCCAAGGACTACTCTCAATTCATACTCCATTCAGCCTGTGCTTTGGGATTGCCCTGACCCAGGTGCAGGACCTTACACTTGACCTTGTTAAATATGTACAAAAGACAGTGAAACATCTCTGTGCTTCACATCTAGTATGACCAATGAGCTATGGGGTATGAGAGCACTGGTTGGGCTGGGGGAAAGCTTGCTGTAGTTGCCTGCCTTTCTGGCTCCTAAAATAGGGAGCAGCCAAATAATTTTGGCTCCAGTGCTCACAAATAGATTTTCAAACTGTCCAACACTTGTTACAGATGGGGAGAGATGTGTGGGAGGCTGTGTAAGTAACACCCAGGAGAAGATGCTCAATGGAACAGTCCGCAGTGTGGTAAACACTCGCTTCTGCAGATACAGGGGCAATTTTCCAAGCTCATCATAAACTGCATTGCTTCAGACAGTTTATAAATATTTATCTCCAAAATGCATGTGTAGAGCTCACTGGTGAGTGGAGCACAAAGCAAAGCAAGGAGTTGCTATTTACGGTGCAAAAATTCTTCCTCACATCACAGCGCGTATTTAAAAACAAGCAAACAAAAAGTCAAAGCTCAAACCCCTTTTTTTCTGTATTTCTTTTTTTTTTCCTCTGACTCGACTTGATTTTTTCTTGTAGTGGATGAATAGCCGGCAGTCTGTGGTTTGAAAGCAAGGTGAACCCAGCAGGGATACAGGGTGTTCTCCACTGGAGAATCCCCTTTGGGGTTGTTCCAGTGCTTGCTGTCTTGTTAGGAAAAAAAAACCCACCCTATATACCACATTAATGAGGTTCTGGCATCCTTTTGACAGCTGGAGTTCTTGACAACTGTTCTCCTTCCTCCTTCCCAACTTTTGTCAGCAGAAGGAAGAAGCTGAAGGCAAAGCAGCAGTGTTTGAAGGTGCTGAAACAGTGGAACAGGTTGCTCGGAGCGGTCCATGGACCTGTTGGAGTGGGTCCAGAGGAGGCCACAGCAATGATGTGAGGGCTGGAACCCCTCTGCTGTGAGGCCAGGCTGAGAGAGTTGGGCTTATTCAGCCTGGAGAAAAGAAGGCTCTAGGGAGACCTTATTGTGGCCTTAAAGGGGACCTATAAGAATGATGGGGACAGACTTTTTTAGTTGTGATAGGACAAGGGGTGATGGTTTTAAACCAAAAGAGGGGAGATTTAAGCTAGATACAAGGAAGAATTTTTTTGCCCTGAGGGTGGTGAGATGCTGGCCCAGGTTGCCCAGAGAGGTGGTTGATGCCCCATCCCTGGAACCATTCCAAGTGAGGTTGTCCAGGGCTCTGAGCAATCTGCTCTAGTTGAAGCTGTCTCTACTCACTGCAGGGCAGTTGGACTAGATGGCTTTTAAAGATCCCTTCTAACCTAAACCATTCTATGTTTAATGGAGCTTCAGGAAGCCCGTGCTATCAAGGCTGAGTGCCAGGCAGCATGTCAGGTGGCTTTTTTCCCCTCCTTTCTCTCACTTGTTCTTAATGCAAATCCTTTTTTTGCCTTGTTGGAAGAAATCAGTTGTTAAACAGAAAATAAGCCTGGCTTCCCAGCAATAATCATTCAGATGGGCAGGTGCTGGGAAGGAGTAGCAGGATACTCGGGGGGGGGAGAGGAGATGAATGTGCATTTGGCTTGGCTGCCTCCTTACATTAGCACTGGACCCTTGAAATAGCAAACTCTTGGGTTTCTCAGGCTGTCACATCCTTCAAGTTCAACCTTTTGCCATATCATAGAGCGTAGGAAAGTTGTTCTGTACATCCTTGCCCTGTGCCATTGCATCTGCTTAAGTTGAGCAATACCTTCAAGAAGTTTCAGGTTATTGCTGAGAGCCCAGGTGAGGAGGAGGCGGCTGTTTTTCCATGTGGTTTGTTAAAAACATCGCAATATTGCTGTTATAATATGTGCTTTCACGCTTGGCTGTCTTTGTGCCAATGTCCCAGTCTGCTGGTAACTCTGATCCTTCTACATTATTTGTTATTCTGCTGCTGCTGGGATTGCATTTGGTCTGATGGAGCTTGCAGGACTTTTGGACAGCCCATTGCCCTGAATGGGTCAGCCCCTGCCTGTATCTCAGCTCACCACACAGCCCTGGGTCAGAAGAGCTTCCAGCCACAGCAGAGAGCAGCAGGCAGCAAGGATGGGATGCCCTTGGGTGGAAAAACCTTGGGTTTGTGCACAAGGGGAAAGGAAATGTAATGTGAGCTGACTGGGGTTGACGTGAGCTAACAAGGATGGGCAGTAAAGGAGGAGTGGAAGGTCCAAAATGTCTGCAGGCCTTTTTCTTCCCTGCAGTTGTGTTGGGTTTCTGTCCTACTGTGACTTCACAGGGAACAAGCTGCTCTCTGCTGACCAGGTATAGGATCAGTGCTAGAATCCTGCAGGCTGGATGAATTGTTTCTTTAAAACTCATTTTAAGCATTTCATACTCTTATTTCTTTAAAGAGGAATGAAAAAAGCAAAGCCTAAGTTCAGCCAAATTTTTGAATTGTCTTTTAAGAATTATTTTAGGAAAAAAATATTGAGGATGACACAACAGAGGCTGAAGTACTTTGTATACTTGGGTGGTTTTGATGCTAACATCCTCCCTTTTATTTTTAGGTCCAGAGCATCATTCGTTCCCAAACCAGCATGGGCATGCGCCACAGAGACCGGTCTACAACAGGGAACACCCTGAAAACTGGCTTCAACTCTGCACTGACGACGTACTTCTTTGGGGCAGATCTGAAGGGGAAGCTGACCATCTCCCACTTCCTCGACTTCCAGCGCAAACTGCAGCATGATATTCTGAAGCTGGAGGTTTGCATTATATTTACTATGGGAGAGGGTAGTGCAGCACAGACTGTGTAGCACTCACAGATTAGACCCATTGTTAAATTTCTGATGAGCATTTTGGTGCCTGTGGCGGTCACCAAGGAACATTTTCTGCTTTTGTCAGTAGCTGCTCTTGTGGAGCTGCAGCTGCAGCCAGCCCATCCCAGGTGTGTGTGCCTCCACACCTTGGCACTGCCCATGGAGGTGATTATTAGATGCTTTAGAAAAAAAAGAGTGGTCTGTTACTACTTTACTGAAAAAGGATTGGCTTGGTCCCAATGAGTGAGCTGAGCCCTGAAGAACCAGGGTTTATAACATTCCCAAAACTCTTCATCTCTGCTTTTATCCCCACCTTCTTGTTTGCTTCACAATTCTGAATATTTCTGCTATGTAAGTGTTCAAGTTTTGTTTGAATCTTGCTAAATAGGTCATTTCTGGTACGTGACCTCCATTATTCACTCCTGGATTAATGTGCTTTATAAGAAATGTTGTCCCATCTATTCAGTGGAGTTGAAGGTCTCCATTTTTTCTTGGCATTACCATGAGTTAACAGCAGCTCCCAATTTCCTGCTCCTAGTCACATAGCTGGAATTTAACCATCAAGCTTCAAAATTTGGTTATTTTGAATAAAACAAGTACAAGAACATTCACAAGGGACTCCTTGGTCTGTCTCAGCTCCCAAGTGGAGCTGACTCAAAAACAGTGCCCTTCTCTGGATCAGGCTCAAGAGTTTGACCTTGTTTGAGCAAAGCCAGGCTTTTATTTGCATCAGAAACGGGGATTTGTGCACAAGAAGATCCCCCCACAATCATAACCTGTTAAGACATCAGTATTCAGAGTTTAGCAGTACTCCAGTCTGATGGACAAATGTCCGTGTGCTGAGGTTGTGTGATCCAACTATTGAGCAGCATTTTACTAAGTTCCTATTGAGTCAGTAGTTGTGAACTTAATCTGAATTTATTTCCTCTTTTTATTTGAAATTTTACAAATCTACCAAAGAAACTGACACAAGGACTATTTTTTTTTTTTAATGAAGATAATTGTCCAGTTCACTGACTTTTATTTGACTACTCATCAAAGTGGGTGGTGTGGCTCAGCATTTGCAGGGGAAATAGGCTGGTTGAAGACAAAGTTCTTTGCAAACTGGGAAGTGTCGACTCCTCAGTGCCTCTAAAACTGAAACAAATGAAATCCTTTTTAAGGTTAAGAAATATAAGCTGAAATTCAAGAGGTTATTCTGTCCTCATTTGTTGCCTTGTTGTGGTTTCTCACCACCACGTTTGCTCCAGGGGCAGGCAATGGCAAGGCCCTGGAGTATTCCTGACCCTGTTCTGTGGTCCTGTGCTCCTGCCATGGGTCTGCACTTACCTCATTTAGAAGCAGTGGGTTTTTTTCAGTTTCATGGTACTTGTTCTTTCCTTTCTGCAACAGTTTAGTATTAATTTAGTTTTTAGTGATTTCAGTCAATTGTACATCTTCCTGGTGAATGCTGGTTGCTTTTCTAACAAGTTAGTTATTAATTGGGGACAGTACAAGATATTTGTCTTGGCAAGTTAATGAATATCGTGAATGCATCGTTACTGAGTCCCTGAGCACAGCATCATGCTGTGCTTAGCATTTGTGATACTCATTTTAACTTAAAAATTGACCTATGCAAAGGTGACAGTTCTGCCAAACTTAATTTGTAATACTAAAGCACCTGATTTTTCTGTGCATATTTTTTACCGATTTAGGCAATACAGGCTTATTTCTGTCCCCAGCGTTATGCAACATGGCCTCTCTCCTCTTCTGCTTTTATCTGTTTTGACACGATGTCCCACCTTCTCTCTTTGTTTCACAATTCACGTTTGTTCACGGTTAAGTGGATCTTTGCACAAGTTACCTAGTGGGTTTGCCTTGCTCCTTTTCCAGGGAACACTCTAATGAACTCAGCCACTTCAAAAAACATGGTAGTTCAGAGAAGGGACATCCCTCAAGTATTTACCCTAACCCATGCAAATCTAAACAAGGTGAGAAGTGACACTGGGAAATACTGTACTACAGAACAGCGGGTAACTCACATAGATGATTTTTAATGGCTTCCCTTGTTTTATGTGTGTAGGTAAGGAGCCTGTGAGCACAGTGGTACTCCATCAGCCTTGTGCTTGACTGCTCACGCAGATCATCTCTGGATCTTTCTCTTGGTGTGGCTGGTGTTACTGGTTGCCAAGAAGGAGCAGAAAAGAGCTGGTGGCAGATCTGCCAGGGGCTCAGCTGAGCCCTTGTGCCCTCATCTGCTTGTCCTCTGCTGGCTTAGCAAAAATAGTATGAGGTCTGAAGCTGCAATGTTAATTTGAAAACCAGTTTTTGTTCACGTTCAGTGTCTGAACTCCAGAAAAGGCTTTGGGGAAATGCACCACAAGCACCTCTGAAGAATATCTCCTGGGACTGATGCTGTCCCTGAGTGACACGATGCCTGTGTTCTCAAAGTGCAATGCTTGCTTGCTTTCTTCCAAAAGAAACCTTTTTAAAAGCTGTTCTCCCTCTGGCTCGAGATCCAGGCATATCTGAAGTTAATACACTTAAGAGCTGGTTTCTTCTGCAGACCATGAAGGTGGAACAATAGTTTCTGACCATCTTAGCCCACTTTTCGCTTACTGATTTTGGTTCATTCTTTTTCTTATCAAAATATTCATGCATATTTCTTGTTAAGATCAAGCAGAAACTTTCTCAGAAGAATTAAATCAGACAAAGCCGCAAACATTTCAATGTTCCTTATGGGTGAAGAAGTGCTGACAGTGTAAGTAACCATGACCTGGTGTTTTCTTCTTCTCTTCTGATTATTTTTTAGATGAAAGTACATTTTCCATCACTTTATAGAAACTCAGCAATCAGCTTAGTTGCAGGAAGGGAAGTATGAGAAAAGTAACCTTAGCCAGAGGGAGAGGAGAAGCTTCTAAGAGCTTATTACAACTTTTTGTGGTTTGGCTACTTTGAGGAAGCTGTGACCTCCTTGTTGCGTTGTGGGGTGGCCTGGCTTAGCTAAGGCTGAGACATGGGAACCAACCCACCAAATGGGGTAGGCTCCTTGCAAAGTTCTCACCGTTTTCTTACCATGTTCACGCTGCCTTGCGTTAGCACCTGTGGAAAGACGTCCTTTCTTCTTGTTGCTTAGCGTGACAAATGGTGACAAGTTAGTCCAGACAGGCTCTGCAGCTATAACATGTCCTGTTAGGACAGGCAGTATTGGGCTTGAACAGTGTTGCTTTTTTTTTTTTCTTGAGTGAAAGTATTCTGCAAGTTAGGAAGATTCATAGGACTTGACATTATTTAGGCTATTTCTGCCTGTTAGTGTCTGTCCTAGATATTCCTGCATCCTTGGTGGACCAAGAGGAGTCCCAGCCAGGCTGTAAGTCTCTTCTAACCTAAATATTTCTATCATCCTGAGTGCATGGAGAAAAGATATGTTAGCCCTTTGTTCTCCGCATCTGTGTCATCCCTGAAAGGCAACCCAAAACCTGCTGATAGCAGTGATTTAATTTCCATACGTAGTCTTCTTTTCTTTCCCCAGGCCTCTTTCTGCCAGCAATAAGATATGTGCCTATGGCGTAAGACCTTAGTAAAGAATTATTTTTCTACATTGCCTGCAGTGAGATTTCTATAGTGCATTTTTTCTGTGATAGTTACTCATGGAGGGCATTTGTTCTCAGATGAATTGATAAAGTAGGTACTAATCGAGCCCTAGGAGCTTCAAGAAGTGATGGTCGCTCTGGACCTTGGGCTCTGCTTCAGTCAGCTCCGTACTCATCCTACGTGAGCACAGGAAGACTGTTACTGACTGCTTGGTCATCTTTAACATACCTGTTGGACTGAAATCAAGTAAAAGCACTCAGGCAGCCAATCTTAAATGGTGTCTTAGCTGTAGCTTGGGTCCACTCCATCAGCAGTGACAAGTGAGCAGTTGCAGTGCTACAACTGGCACCAACACACTGAGGCTAATTAGGGAGAGTGATACCAAGTGGGTACTCAGCATCAAGCTGTGAACATCCTGTGGTCAGCAGACCCAAAATAGTGGTCCAGAAGTGTGCCAGCCAACCTGGCATGGGTGGGACAATACATGTGTGTTGAGGTGCTCCAGCTATGTCTGAGCATTGCTAGGGTGTCACTTGAATGTGTAGGAGTGGCTTTGCCGCCACATCGTTTGGGATGGGTGCTTCATGGACTGATTAAAGCAATCATCACAAAGCCTGGTGAAAAAACACCCAGTGTGGTATATGCTGCTGCTTTGCTTGCATTTGAACCCAGTGACTTAAATGTGGTTGATGCAGCAGCTCTGCAGGGGAAGCCATTGGAGGATTTTATTGGAATTTCTATTTATTGCATCATTAGTAGCAGTAGAGGGCTTTCCTCTGTAACAACAGACTCCTTTGGTTTATGAAGCATGTGTAAATCCACCTCTGGGCTCCCGCAGTGCAGCGCGCTGAGCCCTGTGCTCATGCAGACAGTAGAGCCTTTTGTAGGACCTCTGCAGAGGAAATCCCAGGAGTGGTATTTTGATTAGGTATTTTAATTATTCTGCCACGAGAGGGTGCGTGGAGGTTTGTATTGCTGAGTCCATCAAGTAGAAAGGATAAGCCAGTCAATGTAGGTGCTTTTATTCACTTGTGCACAATTCAGTTAATGAAGAGCGAGGTAGTCCCACAAGTTGATGGGCAAGAGGCTGGGGATGTCTGCCTGAACATGTGGGGATTGCAGCCATAGAGCTGCATTAGCTGGGTGATGTACCTGGGTGTGTAAGCTCTGTTTGGAGGGCTTTGGATCAACGCTTGCTCATGCCCGGCAAGCTCAGCACACAGGTTTCATGCTGGTGCTGGGTTTTGTGCTACCAGTGAGGTGGGAAAGGCAGGAACTGTCTCAGAAGCTTCTGTGGCTTTCTTTTGCTGAGGTATTCACGATGTCCTGGTTAGCTGACAAAAATCAATGCAGACATTGGCCTGGGCAGGCTGGAGAGTTGGGCGGAGAGGAACCAAATGAAGTTCAACAAGGGCAAGTGTAGAGTCCTGCTTCTGGGGAGGAATAACCCCCTGCAGCAGTACAGGTGAGGGGTTGACCCACTGGAAAGCAGCTCTGCGGAGGAGGAATTTTGCCCCTTTCAAGCTCCAAATACAGAGTTGTTCTACACCTCCAGGTGTTGCTATCTGTGCTTCAGCTCCTGGCTTTGCTTCTGGTGGTGCATTACAGACGTGGGAGCAGGGCACAGGCCATCCCATGTCCCTGCTAGGCTGAATCAAACTGCTGCAAACTTATTTTTCTTGGCAAATTGAGCATCAAGGTCAAGTGGAAACAGCACAAACTCTAACAGGCAGTAAGAGAGCTATATTTCTTCATAAAATTGTGTGTATCCGTTCCATGGAGACTTGTATTTGTGTTTTTCAGAGTAATGGTTTGGCTCAGGTACTTGTGGCTGTGCTGTCCTGTGGGTTTCCCTGCTGGGGGGGGGACAGGAACTTGTTCTGTTTCTGAACTTTGTTCTTTTCTCATTCAGTGAGCGTCTAAGATGAAAAAGCTGCTCTGTTCCTCACGCTGAGGTACCAGAAGAGTTGTCAAGGGTAGGAATGACAGTAATGGAGGCAGGTCTGGAGACCCTCAGTGGGAGATGGTTTCTTATCTCTCCCCCCTCTCCATCCCAGCAGTCAGGCTAGTGCTTCCCTTTAATTTATCAGACATGTCCTTTCCTCTTAGTATTACTGATTCCTTTCCTTTGCGTTTCCTTCCTTTCATTCCTCTGCTGCGTGAAATTTCAAAATGCAGATCTTCTCAGAGCTGGCAAGAAGTTATTTTGATCCACGAGGATAAATTTCAGGTGCAGCTATCTTTACATAATCTTTTTTAATTGCTCATTAAAATGTAACAAGTCACCAGTGATTGGAATTAAGTTTTTTTTTCCCCTTCCAGACAGCAATGGCCTGCCAAGGTCAATGAAACCTTAGAAGTATCTATCAAACACCTGGTCTGCTGGGTTTGCTCCTCCGCTTACAGATGTACATATTTTTTAACCTTCTGCTACAGATTCACTTAAGCAGCTCTCTGAGTGCAAACAGAGAATGTGTTTAGGAGATTGGATTTTTCTTGTGTGAAAATAGCTCCCTTTCCCTTTCATATGGCTTTTTAAGATAAAAAGAGGAGCAAGCTACTGCTGATAGCATTGGGAGCATTTTTCCTGACCTGATCCAGCTTAAGTCCAGGGAATCAGGTAGTGGAGGGAGTTAATGGGCGATTAAATAATGAGGGTGCTCTGGCTAGTTTCAGGAGGCTCAGAAGTGGTTTCTGAACCTGAGGACTTCATGGTGCTGCCTGCCTGTTCCTGGTGGAGCCAGGACAGCCATCAGCAGCAGGTAAGCGTGTCAGCTCGGCACAGCTGGCATCGCAGCACGCTGGGGCAGGAGCTGCTGCAGAACTGTGTGCACGGAACCTCTCAACCCTCTATGGGCATTGGAGATGGGTTGTGGCAGTTGTGGTTTGCTTCTCTGGATGGGTTATCCAGCTCCAGACCAACTTTCTTGGGCAGCTTGGGTTTGTGCTGCCAGGAATTGCAGGGCGATACCCAAAACAGCCTGTGCATGATGGGTCAGGCTGGGTTTGGCGTTTCCTCCTCCACATCCTTCTGGAATGCATTCCTCCTGCTGTTGGTAGCTCCAATAATCTTTCAAGCTGTTTCTTCATCTGTTTTTTACCAAATAATGTCACTGGGCTTTGTTGATTCAATCCAGCAGCTCTTCGCAGGCTGCCAGCACAGTAGATCAGGCTGTATCTTGGCTTTGCTTTGCAAACCCCAGTGGTTTAGATCCGTGCTTACTGGAACCTTTCAGCATAATTAACAACAAAAATTAATATTTTGAAACCTTTGGTCTTTCCAAATAAAAAACCTTTAGAAACTTCTGCCTTTATCTTTTGGCAGTAATTTGGTGTCTGTGCAAACACTACATCTTACTCTCAAATATATATACCTTTTTTGGACGAAGGAGGTTGCTGGGGTTTAGGAAGATGTATGGTGTTTTCCCCTCTTTTTTTTTTTTTTCCTCTTTTCTCTTCCTCTGTCATAGTTGTATATGCAACTTGACAGATCCTGGCAGCCTCCTTCTCCAGAACAGTAAACAGACCCAGTGCTGCAGTAGTGTACAGATAAATAATGTATTACAGCCTGTCAAATACAGCTTTGAGCTAATACCACTTTAAAGGGTCATATATTACCCTACAAATCATTACTTCACAGACCCTCTTGATTCCTTATTCCACACACTGCAGCTCTTCAAACAGGTCACCTTTTTCACCTGCCCTTAAATCTGACAGAATTAGCACCAGCAATATTTCTACTGTTGATGTTTGTTTAACCAACATAAATAAACTAAAAAATCATCCCTTGATGCTTTTCTCTCTATCCAGAAGTCCTTGCAGATTTATATATTTTTTTTTTTTCTATCTCAATTGGAAGGAAGAAGTGGCGTGTACAAGTTTGTTGTTTTGGAGGTTGTTTGAGATTTTAGGAAATGTATGATTTGTTTGATTGGATTTTAGGAGCAGCCTTCCTAGAAATAATAGAATCATAGAATGGG
>VYZX01034278.1:0-16502 GCA_013401335.1 Brachypteracias leptosomus
GACAGACCCACTACACCTTCCTTGACCTGCTGGACATACTCTGTCCAATGCAGCCCAGGATACCATTCGTCACCTCTGCCAAAAGGGCACAGTGCTGGCTCATGTTTGAGCTGATGTTCACCAGGACTCCAAGGTCCTTTTCTGCCAAGATGCTTTCCAGCTGGGTAGCTCCCAGCACACATTGCTCTGTGGGGTTATTCCTCTCCAGGTTCAGGGCTTTGCATTTCAGTGCAGTAACCTGAGCTTGCTGTCAGCTTTCTCCAGCATTGGCAGCACGACCCTTTGGTGTATCAGCCACTCCTCCCAGTTTTGTGTCACCTGCAAACTCGCTGAGGGTGCACTTTACCCCACCATCCAGAACATTAATGACAATGTTTAACAGGACTGGACCAAGACTTGACCCCTAGGGTACACTGCCAGTCACTGGTCTCCAAATGGACTTTGGTCCACTGGTCACGTTCCTCTCGACCTGGCCATAGAGCCAGTTTTCCATACATCTTACTGCTTGCTCATCCAGCCCATACATAAGAAGTTTCTCCCTGAGGATCTTATGGCAGACAGCGTCAAAGGCCTCACTGAAGCCTAGGCAGACACCATCCACTATTCTCACTTCATCTGCCAGGCTAGACATTTCATCATTTAAGTTTACTGAGTTGGTCAAGCATGATTTCCACCCCACGCTGACTACTACTGATAATTTTCTTGTCTTTCACATGCCTGGAAATGGTTTCCAGGATTAGCTGCTCCAGCAGCATCCCAGAGATTGAGGTGAGGCTTTCCAGCCTGTAGTTCCCTGTGTGCTCCTTCTTGTCCTTCCTGAAGATGGGGGTGACATTTACTTTCCTCCAGTCTTCAGGTACTTCTCCCAGTCACCATGATTCAAAGACTATTGAGAGTGGACTTACTATGATATCTATCAGCTCCCTCAGCACTTGTGAGTGCATCCCCTCAGGGCCCTTGGATTTACATATGTCCAGTTTGCTGAAGTATTCCTTGTCCTGATCCTCTTCCCCAAAGGGTACACCTTCTTTGCTCCAACCTTCCCTCTCCCAAAGTCCAGTCTGGCTAGTAAAGACTCAAAGAAGGCATTCAGTACTTCCATCTTTTTCATGTCCTGGGTAACCAGGTCCCACATATTGTTTCTTTACCCTTTTTTCTACGTGCCTTCCAGCTGCACCAGCAAATGAGCCAAGGATACCTGCAAAGCATCCCTGACCACCATGCAACCTGCCAAAAAGGGGAACAGTTAAGACAGCATGAAGTGACTCTCCTATTTTTTAAATTAAAAGCATCCGATTTTGTAACAGTCACAAATCTTTTAACTATTCATGCAATTTCCAGTGATGGTTTATTTTTTTCAAGAATAAGTTCAAGGAACCAAGAGAAGCAATCGAGTTCTCCACTTCCAGCACATGACAAGGTATCTGTGTGGAGCACAGTCCTGCGGGAGGGCTCCCCTAGCATTATGCACTGAAGGGACCGAGGAAGACTAAATACACCACAAGAGATGCACTTGGCCTCTAGCACCTTCAAACTTTGAAAGTACTGGAGCTGTTCAGTAAAAGGATGAATATTTTTCATACTGAAAAATATTAGGCACTGTTAGATCTCCATATTACATAAAGATACTGCTATTGGCAGTTCTGCTACTGCAGTCCCCTAACATATTTTCTTCTCATTTTATACGCGGATAAGTGAAGAGTTAGATAATTTATTCAAGACCATGTGGTGGTAGAAGAAGGCTCAGCTGATATGTGCTTGCAAGCTTGTGCTCCACCTGGTGAACCAAGGCTGTTCTTTTTCCTCAGAAAGATGTCAAGGACAGTCACAAGAAATACTTCTTATAAAGATCAGTTTAAGGAAAGATGAGGGAATACTTTATTTTGTTTCAAGCATTTATCTAGAAACAAAATTTTTTTTTGGCAGGTAAGTAAGCCACAACATTCCACCAGGCTGAAAAGCTCAGTTTCACCTTACTCCTCTTCAGTGTGTCTTATGTCACAGAAACATATGTCGTGTTAGAGTCTATTTTGTATTCCTCTTTGTTTGACTTGCTTTTATGCAAAATATGTTTGGGGCATTAAAAAAAAGGCATGTATTCATCTTTTTATGTCCTAACTTCAATTTTCAAACCACGTTTTCTCACTTGTCTTTGTTAAATATTATGAAAATTGCACAGTAAAAAAATTAAGATACTCGACAGATCTTTTCAGTCTCTATCCTTAGATCAGTTTTGCTGTTTTCTGTGGTGTTGGTTGTTTTGTTGAGTTTTAATGAGGAAGGGAAAATCCAATTCTGAATAAAAAATACTAAAATCTGATGTGCAATTATACTAGCTGTTGTCAAACTTCACCCTCAGAAGAGGGCACCTTAATTAGAAGCACACTTCATTGACAAGATTGTGCACTAACTTAACAATTAACCTGACAAAGCAAAAATAAACCCTATTACATTCTTTAAAAAAAAAAAGAAACAAAACCAAGAAGCCACAACAAATAAACAACACACACAATACAGCAAAAAAACCACAACAAACCAGTCCCAAAACCAATCCCAAACAACAAGAAACACTTAGCAGAGCAGGACTCTTCCTTGAAATATTCAAAAATACATATCTCTTAAAAATACATTCAAATCCTTTAAATGAAGTTGTACTGTTTTATATATGATAATCATTTTATTGTCATTGCTGATATTTTTAATATAGTTTCACAATTTTTTAAAATGTAATTGTGCTCTAGATTCAATGCTTTCATAAAAAACATTTTAAAATGCTAATTTTATAACACTGCTCCATCAACTTGGTCTTTCATCTGTATTTTAACACTTACAAAAATGTGTGGCCTGGATCTGGAGGTTCTTTAAGCCTGATCTTAGCAATTACACTTGGAATAGAGACTATAAAATGCATTTTTTGAGTGGAAAATAGCCAGAAGTCCTTCTTATGCTGCTTTGCCCTTTCTGTAATTCCTTACGGATAAGAATTAACATAGTGAAATAACCAACTAAACTCAGTGGAAAAGAAAACTAGACTGTCTCAGTACAAAGAACAAGGGATGCATGCCCAGATGCAGAACATCCACTGACAAGGTTGTAGAGAAGCAATGGGCATGCGGTCATGAATTTATGTCAGCGTGTATAGAAGTATCCACAGCAGTACTAATCTAGATAGCACAGCTAAAAATAGCAGTAAAGACAGATGAAAGCAGAATTCAGCATGGCTTAACAATCTGTCCAGAAGGCTTGGATAGCGCTCTCTGAAGTCAAGGCTGGCATGTCTTCACATCACATATAGATCAAAGCTAGTACAGATCTGTCTGTGTGTCCTGCAGTCACAGTACTCGATTGCAGTGTAGACACATCCAGAAATAGTGCTACTGTAGATATGTTCATCTAAAAACTACGTTTGCAAAGAGTAAAGCCTGGGAACATATCGTAAAGCATATGGGACCTGATGAGGAACATATGCTGGAAAAAGTGTCCATTTTGCTAAATTGTATTAGCTGAGCTAATTCCTCCCCCTACACAACCTGCTTCTCTTGTACTCCTGCAGGACACTGTAACACACGCTAATCAGCCTCTCCTGTGGGGATCTACAGAGTCAGGCCAGATTAACATCTTTTAGGTACAGTGACTCACTCAGCTTTACTGTCTCATGAAGAGACACTGTTACACTCTACAGGCAGCTGGAGGCATCCATGTTATGTGTAAATGCATTCATTCCTCTTCATAAAGTACCAACACCAGATGCTGGAGCTGTAACTTAAGTAAGCACATTAGTTATCAACTATTTCAAGGCTAGTTCTTTTTGAAGAACACCAAGACACCAACAATGCGTTCATCCACTACTGCTGCTACCAGGGGCAGAAATCAGTGTGATGCAGAAACCCATGAGCTGATAAAAGTCCTCCAAACTCAGGACATCCTCCCCTCAAACAGTGGTACAGCTGCAATACTACATCCTCTGCTAGCTACAAACTACAAACTACTACAGACACTACATCCTTCCAAGGACAGCTTACTACTATTTGTCCAACAAGTGACCAAAGGGATTTACACATGTTCTTAAACTGACTGCGTAATGAGTGATTCGCTCCAGGAAGATTTTGTATGCATTTTGCTAAATCACAACCAGAAGACAAGAAGGAATACAGTTCTTCAGCACGCTTAGCTGCCTTACGAGGAGAAGACACACAAGCTAGTTTTGACTCAAACAATTAAAAATTCTGGTAGGAATCGGATCACAGCAGCAGGGATTGCATACAGGCTAATCTACTATGGGAAGAAGTGAGCTGGTGAAATACAGAAAGTTCAGAGCACAGGGATAAAAAAAAAATTGTGCTGTTGCCTGTCTCTATGGAAACCCCGAGCATGTGCAGAGTCATGCTCCACTTAGCTGTCTGGACCTGGGCACCTCAGCACTCAACCACTGAAACCTCCAGTCATTGGGCCATGCTGTTCCAGCCATTTCACCTCAGATCTGATACATGAAGTGCTCTACTAGAAGTGCAGAGAGGCAACGGTTAACTCATCCATGTAGGGAGCATCACAGTAAAGAGCAGAAATACAATTTCCATTATGGTTTGCTAATGTGCCTCATCTATGACCCTCAAGAAAACTCTAAGGAGGTCGGTGAGAGTTTAATTGTTCAGTCTTTGAGAAAGACAGCTGAAGTTGCCAAGTATGGTGTGAAAAACTTACCCATTAGACTGACATTACCAATGCTTTTGAAAGAACTACTGAGCAGCCGAGATGATTGCTAAATTTGTGTCATATATACCAGTAGCAGATTCATAATGCTGAGCAATAAGTAATGACTGTATATTAATATCTCAGATATTGGTGCTCACAAAACTCTGTTGCAAAAAATGGTTTATTGAGCTATTTGTAAACAGAGGCTTCCTGAATCCATAATTAAGAGTCAGCTTATCAGCAAAAGTAGTATCATCTCCACTTATTAAAGACACAACATGGTGCACTAACACAAACAAACATTGACGGAAACATATTAAAATAAATGCAAAACCTCCAAGCATTAATTTCTGGACCTTCGCCATGTGCTCTGCAACAGTATTGTCACAAATTTGGTTCTCTTAATTTGCAACTAATTGCTTTGACAGCATTTTTTCCAAGATCTGGCCTGTTCAATCGTAACAGCAATTACTGTTACAATAATTAGACTTTATAAAGTAGTTCTCCTTTTCCCATGGAAAATGTAAACTGCTATACGTAACTAATACAAAGATGTATATAGAGAAATATAAACAAACTCAGCCTCCTGAAAATTATGCTACCATATTGCTTTAAGCAAACATCACATGAAGATGCTGTAGATTGTATCACATTCAAAGGGACAGTGAAAAGCTGAATCCTCCTTTTTCTAACCTGTTGCTTGTTCCATAGGTACACCATCTCATTCTACTTGTGTCTACCATAGTGAAGCCCCTTAACTTAAACATGAATAATGTTAGTCAAAGGGCTCAGGTAACTACAATTCTGCAGATATGAAGCGAAAAGCATTGGTGCAGTTCAAGATTACAGTATTTCTTCAAAGCTGCTTACATTTAGCCACCTTAAATTCCTTTACCCCTAATTTAAAATCTGGTTTAGATTAATGAAAAGCAAATAATTAATGATGTAAGTATAACTCAATTTCCTGGTGATTCCATTCTGTAACTTAAGACAAGTTTTTGCCCATGTCCTAGCAACAAGCACAAATATTGTGCTTTATCCAGTGCTCAACATATGCATTTGCAAAATGATAACATCTCAGTATCTAACATAATTAGGACATACCTTAAGACACTCTGAATGTACAAGAGGAGAAATGGGTATAGTCAAACTGAACACAATAGAATTGTGGGTCAGGGAATGTGACATGCAGCCTATTTACCTTGCTAGCACTCATCTGCTCTTCTGTGTCCACTACATTTCCCAGTTTTAGTTTGCTTTATTTTGTTTGTTGTTTGTTTTTAAAAACATCTTGGACACAGCATTTACAAATATTCAAATAAATCTCTCACCATGCTGACAACTTCAGCATTTAAAATCTTGAGCCAATTCAAAAGCAATTCTTGGGCTCTTCATAAATTTACTACTGTGACTCAACTGGAACTGACAGCATAGCATCCAGAGGCAGAGTATTTACAGTTATATTTCAGTAGAAGAGGACACAAAATATGCACATGCATATATAAACATGCCAGCCATTATATGTTGCTAGTCTGGACAGTTAAAGGTATTTCTTGTTTCTTAAGAAAAATGTCAAGTCAGTATGGACAGATCCTGCAGAAGAACTACATGGAGAAATAATCAGCAGAGCAGTATAGCTTCAAATCATAATCATGTGCATATCTCTGTCATGCACATGTGAGGAAGCTATGCAGCACAGCCCGGTTTTATTCGCAGATGTAAACAAGTTTGCTAAACTGGGGGGGATTGAAGAGAAGTGTTAAGTTCCTGATTAGAATTTCTTTTTAAATGCTAAGTTCCAGATTGATCCAGTAACAACTAAACAGATGGGGGGGAAGGTGGATTTATACACAAGGAGAGGTCATGTAATACACTGTATTGAATTTAAACGATAAGTGAGACAATGGCCTTTTTCTCCGGTATAAACAAAGAAAAATAATGCCAGCAGTTGAACGGCAAACAAGAACTGGGGAGGAAACGGAACTGAAAAGGAAATGTTTACAGCAAACCTTACAAAACTAATGCTATGTTTTAACCAGAAAAATACATTTTCAAGCTTTATTCAGTAATTCTTTATAAAGGGCAAGTCCACCACATTCATATTCAAAACAAGCTTTTGTAAATACTCCTTAACATTCAAGAAAATATACCTAATGAAGGATTGCCCCAACTGCCAAACTATGAACAGCTGAATTGTATGTCTCTTTGATACCTCTGAGATCTTCAGATGTTTGAATCACTTGGAGATTTATCTTGGAAGATGAAATTACAGTTCTACCTTAGACAAGTAAGCAGCAGGTGATATTTCTACCACATTAATAATTAATTACTTTTCCCACCTTAGTTAAAAACTCTTGGGACCTTAAATCAATAAGGTATCTGATGCATACATTCTATTTTCTTGTTTCCAATGGCTCCACTGTGCATATAAATCTATACTATCACATTTGCATTTAAAGAGAAATTCCCTCGTGTTTACTATGCACCTGCTTCATGTAAGCCTATCTTCTCTTCCTCCTTTGAGAAATGGACAGGTCTGCCAGAAAAAGAGCACAGACATAATGCTTCAGCAAGACCTCTTGCCAATGACCTAAGCATTATTTCCTTTAGTTTAGCTAAGGTCCTATTCTCACAACAGTTGAAAAGAACAACTACTTGTCCTTCCAAACTCCAACACTTCTCAGCTTTTTTCAATGTATTTTTCATCTTGACAAGGAACATATGCATTCCAACTGTACAAAATCACTGTATTTTCTAAGCAGTATACAGTAAAGCATTAGCAAATAGGTTTCTTACAAGGACTTTCACCTGGAAAAATATGAATTTTCTTTTACTTAGCATTAACTAGTGTGGCTCCATAAGGAAGGATGAGAATATTGAGCTCCTGGCTTCACCTTAAACAGTAACCTGAAATAGATGTAGGCTTATTCTAATAAAACTGAAGTAAAAATGGTAATTGTTCACTTCTCTTCCTCTCCTCTTCTCCTTCCCCCCTCCCCCTGAGTAACCATACTTGTGATCCATGGGTTGCTTCTGGAGCTTCATGCAGGCAGAGACATATAGGGGTGGAAGTAAAGCTCTGCTGCACATCCCATCTAGTCAGCTGAAACAATTAGAAAACGGGTTAGGGGAGACTACATGCGGCATCCCACAAAGGCTGCTGGAACTATTGGTCTTTGTGCTTGCAAGGTGCAGCATCACCATTCCATGCACACGACACCAAATGATGCCACACAACAAGTAACCAGCATCCTTACGCTACCACCAGTGTGACTTTTGTGCTGATGTCCTTTACAGTCACGTCCTCCCCCTGGGTTGCCTCTGGCTGTGTGATTCCCTTTCTTGCTGGCATTCCTATCACAGCATAGAGGCAGTGCTGCCTGCATGCTCCATTTCAGAGGACAGAAACTAGAGCAGCCACAGCAGGGCTGTCACACTTTCCCCTTATTGGTTCTAATTGGGCAAGCATCCAAGCAGAACAGAGCTGCTGTGGATGTAGAGACAACCGGTGACTGGGACGTCCTGGAAGAGGAGTGTGTGGGAAGGAGAGCCTGATTAGTGCAAGTGGCATCCCACCTCAGGGGGACAGGTTTTGGCTCCCAGCAAGACCAGACAATTGGGAGGAAGAAGGGCAGTAACAGGCACTTCCTAGTTTCTTGCAGCTCTGCTGATGCCTTGTTAAAAAATAGTTACAAAATATACAGATATTTGGGATTATGATTTTCCAAAAATGAAAAAAATGCAAAACAAGTCATTGCCTATTCACTAGTATTCAGGGGGGAGGACTGCATCTCCAGAGGTAACAGTCACCTTGTCCAACCAGTCCTTTCTTTTAAATGCAGCTCTTTGTAAACTCAGAAGCTGGCCCCAAAGAAATCACTTCATACTTAACTTAGCACATCTCTGTCATCACAGGAAAAAAACATTCAGAAGAGGAGCAGTTTCTATCTAATATAATTTGCTACGTTCTATAAGAATTCCTTACCTGGCCTATGTTCTCATGCCAAAATGCCACTTACAGTATTTTGAGTAGCTCACACTGACTACTCAAGAAGATTTTTAATCAGACTGGTCTCTTACAAGCTCCTAGGAGATAACTCTTCCCTGGACTGCTCCTCTGATGTAATTCTATCTTATCCACTTTTTCAACAAGCTAAAAGCCACATTTGCTTTCTGCAACACATTGAGACAATGGCACAGACCAGAAATCACAAAGATCTGAAAAATGACTGAACTCTTGGTTTAAGATACCATTACTGACTGGGTGAAATGGAACAGTCAGTTAGCATAATTCAGTCTTTGATGCACAAAAACATGCAGAACTGTAACATACTATACCTTACAAATGGAGGCTTTTTCACACCTGGCATGGTCACTATGCCTTGGTGTTAACAGAAGGAATACCTAAAGGAAAAATTACTATACAATTTTTGAACCATAACTATAGTGATAAAGTGAGTTTCTTCCTGACAACTGGACATGTTCTAATTGTTTTGTTCACATGAAAACACCTTTTCACAGAGCTTGAACTCCCCCTTGAGCAACCTCTTAAGGCTATGCCCAAAACCAGGTTTCCAGATTAGGTCCAAAATCTTCAAAACACAGCTCCAATATGGCACCAGGCACACTCGCAGGCTTAGCACTACAAAGAGAAGTGGCTTACCACGTTCACTGGGCAGCTCACGAGCTAGTTGCAGGGCTTTTAGAGTGAAGTAGTTCATGTTTATGGGTGGTAGTAAGTCAATGGGTCATATTATTTATGGCTCGTTGGGAGTACATGCAGTACATATACCTACTAAATTCAGCAAGGGCAGGACACTATGAAAGTCTGCTACAACACACTGAGCAAGGCTAAAATATGTGAACATCATTCAACATAATTCCTGCCTTCAGCATCTGAGCTATTTGCACAAGATACAAAGTAATTTTGATTTTCCCATGCTATGATTGTATCCCTTTTTTCAGCCATTTAAAATACCACAAAACTGTCCAACAATCAAGTAATTTGCTTCAGAATGTTTTTTTTTTAAAAAACTTCTCTAGTTAACTTTTGTGGTTGGATTGCTGAGGTGCATAACGAGGCCATGCTTCCAAGATTTTCCACAGAACCACAGGCACTAGCAATTTTTTTGTGAGTTTTGGGGCTTTTTGCGAAGCACTTGTGACTGATTAATATCTCTCTAAAAGCTGTGGCTTTAAGGCAACCATTAAGAGTGCCATGAAGTGATAACACTGGCAAGGAAGACTGTGACTGTTCAGGAGCTGGTTTTTATCCGATACTATCAAGACATGATTCCCAAGCTTTTCTTCATATAAACTGCATCTTCCTGCCTAACATTGCACTGATACGGGTATGAAAAAGGTTTCATTCCAGGCGCTGCAAAGACATGATCTTGGACTGACCCAAACAAGCTAAGGTGCACTCTTTCTAGTAGACAACTTTGCATTTACTTCCCCACAGCTACAAACATGCAAGTCCCTCTCGATTTCCTTCTAGATTTCGGCCCGGCGGGACAGGAGGCTGCTGAAGGCTGGGTCCCCGCCAGGGACGCCCGGCTCCGAGCAGAGCAGATCTGTGGCGACTTCGGCTGCCAGCGGGTTTCGCTGCGCTACGAGGGGTTTTGCGGCGGCACTTAGCATACGTGAGTATGTGCTCAGCCCCAACAAACCCCCGGCGCCCAGCCCTGATCTCACGCGGAAAGCACTTTCGCCGGTGCAGGCTGGAGAGGGCCGGGGGTCGCCCCCTCACACCCCGCTCCCGCTCCCCAGCCGCCTCTCCTGCCGCCCGGGCACCCCGCTCCCGCGGCCCCGGCGGGGGAAAGCCCGCGGCCGCGCCGAGTGCCTCCTGCGCTGCCCGCACCCCGGTATCCTCCGCGGAGAACCTCGGGCCGGGCTCCGCACCCCCCATCCCGCCGCCCCGGGGGACAGCGTTGTCGGCGATAACAAAGCCCCCTGCCCGCTCCCCTCCGCGTCGCTCGTCTCACCCTTCCGCTCCGCTCGGCCGCGGCCGTTTCACGGCAGCCGCGGTGTGATGGAGCCGGGGAAAGGACCCAGGTGCCGCCTCTCGGCTGCCGCCCCCCGCCACTCCCCGCCGGTGCAGGCAGCGCTTCGGGAGCGGCCCGGCTGCCGCTGCCACTGCCACTGCCCCGCCCTCCGCCCCTGCTCTTTCACCGGCCGGGAGGCGGGAGGGAGGCGGGGGCCCCGCCGCACACTCGGCTCCGCGCCCGCCTGCGCTTCCTCCCGCCGCCGCGACGGAGGCTTGCTGCGTCACAATGCCGCCGCGGTCTCGGGGCGCGGGGGGCTCTACCACGTGACCGGCGGCGGTCCCCGCGGGGCGGGAGAGAGGCCCTCGCGGGGGCGGCGAGGCTGGGGCACCGCACCCTATTGAACCGGACCGCACCGCGCCGGGAGCACCGAGGCCCGCTCCCGCCGCCGCCCGGACTCCCACGCCGGCTTTACACACGTGTGGAGCGATGCCCGCGGCTTCTGAAACTGCCGCCGCTGCCGGGAGCGCGGCTCCGCGCTGAAAATACTGAGCTCAGTCCGCTCGTGTCTGTGTAAAGCAAGCCCTCGGTGGGTCCGGGGGTGGGGGGGTGGTTTTTCCGGTCTGCTTTATATCCTGGAAAGCGTCGCTGCTTCCCTCTGGTTGGCGCGAGTGGAGCCGGCGGCGCCCCGAGCACCTTCCCATTGAGCAAGTCCCACCTGCCTTGTGGAGAAAATTTGGTCAGCAGAGCTGCAGAGGGTGCCCTCGCATCCAGCCGCTCCGGGCGCTGCCAGGCACCCACGGCCCATCCTTGGACGCTGCAGTGGATTGCGTGGAAAAAGGAGTCCTCCGAACGAGTCGGCCCTGCCACCGGGGCATCTGATGGCAACAGGAGAGCAGAAAAGTGAGCCTTCGGCTGGTTTTCTTCCTTGTGATTTAGCCTGTTGTTGCCGTGCTTTCACATCATTAACGGGGATTCCCCCCTTGCCCGCCCCGTATGGTTCAGAGGCACATATTCCATCCTGTCTTTTAAATGTATGCCTCCATATATACACCTTTCCATCTTCTCCTGCTTTTGTGTGCTTTTACATTTCAAACACAGAACTTTGTATGTTTCACATTCTCCGATGAGGAAACTGCCAAAGCCCAAAAGATGCATGTAGGAAATTGGAGTGAATTTATGCTAGTTTGGCTTTTTAGAGAACCATTTCCCGCGGAACACATAGAGCACACTCAGCAGTACCACAAGCATCAGTAGTATCATCAGTGAGTGCATAGCACTGCTCTGGATGAGTATCTCTGAAAATGGGGAGAGCAAGTTCAGTCTCCAGCTCAGTAGATCCCTGTCCTTCCTACGGGGATTTCTAGAGGAAGTGCTAGTCAAACTATGGCTACTGGACATAGGAAAATAACTTATTCTGCTTGATCCTGAGATGCAGTCATCAGACAGTAACAACCTTGAGAAGCTTTTCAACTGAACTCAGCAACTTAGAGATGAAAGGAAATACAGTCCTCTCTGATATCTTCCTTGAGCTATCTGGGTGCTGCAGCATCGTGCATTTTCAAATATTTTGCAGCTCATTTGACGTACTTGCCCAGAAGTGGAAAGCTGTTCTATTTCTTTCTTCTTAAGATGTGTTTTTGAGATGTGTAGAAAACAAACTTGAATATGAATTACAGTGAATTCTAATCTTCATGTGCAAGGCCAACTACATGGAGCAACGCTATCTTAACCACCTTGAAAAGGTCTGCTTTGGTTGAGGGTTAGGGGGCAAGGTTTACTTTAAAAACATCTTTTATGTCACTCACTTTTATGAAAGGGTGCATTTGGATGGTGTACACACTTCTACATATATGGAGATTAAGTAACCATTTGGGGTATTTGTAATGCATTTAATTAGGTGGTTTTATACAGGAATGTTGGTCAGCTGTGTGTGATTAAATGGTTTGAAAGGAATGCAGGTCAGCTCCAGAACACAATGTCATGTAGGAGTATGGCCTGCTTGACAAACAGCATTGATGAAAAAACAAAACCAAAAAAATCTTATTTTAATTTAGAGGCTATAAATACCATCCGTATGTAAATACAGCTTGTAAGATAAAAGCTTGCCAAGTGTCTTTGTATGTGTTATATATGATAGTATCTCAATTAGAGCTGATAACCCTGTTTATATATCTACTTCTGAACTCATTGCTGGAAATACTGTTTGCAGAAGAAGTGCTGATTAGGCTATATGACTGTACAAAACCTAAATTATGATATACAACTTCAATTCTTGTAAGAATTTCAGGATGAATATTTACTGCCAGTTACATGCTGCCATCATTAGTTTTTGTTTAAAATAAAATCACAGAACTCTAGATCTCTTCTTACTGTGTGCTCATACACAAAACTTCTCATTGGTAATCCTACTCTCAGTGGAGTAAAGTGACTCAAAAATGTGTTGCACATTGTTTTTCTAGTATTTTTCTCCAAAATCGTTTAATGGCTTGTGAATCTGTACTCCTACTTGATAAAGCCGAGACTGGTGTTTGCATGAGAACTGCACAGCGTGTGGTTGGATGTACATGGGAAAAGACAGATATTCTGTAGACTAGCAGCACTTGCAAAACTGAATTCTGTGGCCCTCATCAAGGACCCATGGCAGTCAGTGGCAATCACAGCATCCATCAGTGATCACATCCATTGATGTTAATGAGAGAAAACCCTCCGTTACTTTTGAAACTCCTCTAAGACATGACCTTGAGATGGATTTAAAGATAAGGTAAAGTAAGGTACTGTATGTTGCCATTTTTTTCAGAGCAGCAAGGTTGGGAGTCAGTGTTCTGCTCTACAGGTAATTTAAACAGTTAGTAACACTGTAAGGTTATTAAAGTATTTCATATATGAAGGCAGCCTGTGTACTTCCAGATGGTGTCCTAGAACTGCTGACATGTGATATCTCCATGAAGAAACATTACCAACAGTATCATGTTAAGCATAACCTAGTCATTACAGAGTAAGTATATCTCCCGAAATAACAAAGAGCAAGCTTTAACTCGGTCATATGATGATCCATGACTACTTACAGTCATTAAAGCAGTCATGGGGGTGCCTAAATGTTCTTTTTAAAAAAAAAATTCCCATTCAGCTTTGAGGACCAAAAAGAATAGCATTTTTAGAGCACAACAGAATTTATGTACTCATTTCAAAAGAGAGCCTAAATCAGGAGCATTGTTCCTATCTTCACTTCAAGATTATGAGTGAAATGGAGCACAGATTAAGGCAAACTTCCATCTAACTTTGAAAAAGCATCGTTCTTGGCTTTTCCCACCTTTAGTTTGCCCTACAATGTATGAAATATTTTACTCAATTTGGAAAAATATTTTCATTTTGTAACACAAATAAAAATATAGCAAATATAGGTATAGGCGCAATTCTGTTAGACTGAGAGTGTGATGACAACACTGCATAGAACCACTGACACTGTTTCGCTTTGACTCCTGCAAACAGTACACACACACATGCTGACAAATAACTCTACCATCTTACATTCATGAAATTGCTACATCTGAAGGAACCATGAGACCCTGTACTGCAATAAAAATGAATTGTTTTTCTGCTGTGTTTTTGTACTGTTTTCAGTGTTTATAAAGCCTGAACCTGATTCAGTAGCCCACAATGGAGCAATCTACTGTCAATAAATTTCAGAAAGCAAGAAGTTGCTTTGAAAAGAATGCAGGTGGGGTCATCATCCATAAGAAGAGGTGGGATTACAAGAACTTGAATAATTAGTTTGAAAACACCTTTCAGTGCATACAGTTTTGTTTCTGGGATTGTGCAGGGAGGTGTTTTCTGCAGTCTTTAGAGGCCACTTACTTGGGAACTAGCATGAGGAGAGAGGATTCTGAAGCCTGGGCTTTATTAAAAGCTTATTGATTTGATCTGTTGTGTGAATTGCACAGAGAATTTTACAGTGTGACATCTGAGGTCCTGCTTACACATTCAGTACAACTGCACAGAAGAACTGAATCAAGTATGTTTGGTTGGAAAGCTAGGCCATGTCATTACTGGATCAAAAGGTCAGCAGCAATTACCATAATCAGCTACTCTAGTTTCTGGTATAAAGCCCCATAATTCCTGGTTGAACTAGAGCACGCTGTTCAGAAAGTGATCTAATCCTGATCACTACACTTCTAACAACAGTAATAGATAATTAGCTTCACTGTTAAATTATGTATGCTTGGTACAGCTTCACATTTAGCTATTTGTGGTTTGAAATTCTGACACTGGCTTTAGTATTGCCTTTGCCTTCTGTAAATAAAAAGCTCTCAATTCTCAGAGATTTTCTTACCACCCATCTATTTCCAGTGTATTTTCAAGCCTCCTTTCAAAAGCTTTTTGGATAGATTATAAAAGATTTGTTTTAAGTCCCTGAGATTTTGACAATAAAACAAGTCCACAACTTTGAATTCATGAATATTTGACATCACAATTTTCCATCTGAAAATTAATGTTGGCAAACTGGAAAGCTTTAAAGTGTGATCTTCAAAGCAACTTATGGGTGGTAATACATCTTTTTTTCTATCAGTTATTCCTCTGCTGTATATACAAAGACCACCTTTGGACATGGCCATATAAACAAGTTGTCACAAGGAAAGGTGGACTTTGAAGTAGTGGATTACATCCTCTGCTTCATAACTGTCCTGGTGTAGCTTTGTCTCCCTCCCATGCTGAAGTTGGATCACTTGTTAAAGGGAACATGCTCTTGTTAAGAGGCAAGTGAGCTTGCACTCATCAAAAGGCAAGAGTATGCACAGAAGCAGGCTTTACAAAGTAGCTGAACCGCACTGGTTCCTGCATTAGCTTGCAGCATTATAGCTTGCTTGTGGGATTACTTGGCTACTGTTTTATACTGGGAATATACATATAGTTGGCTGTTCAGAATTACGTTCTGCTTTTGTCCCATCCTGTATGTGTGACTTGCATTCTTTGACATGACCTCATTAGACAAACAAGGAAAAAAAGAATTGTTTTTTCATGTCGTTAGAATATAAAGATACTGTATGGTGCCAATTTAGAAATAAGATAGAGAGTCAAATCCTTGGAGTTTAAGTTCTATGTCGATTTACACATATCCCTTTTCAATTCAGTAGGGGTATGAATGAATCATTAGAGGAAATCCTGACTAGGCAACACATTAAATTGGATTAAAACCAAATATTATGTTTCACTTGAGCCTTAAGCAAAGTCTGTACCACCGTAAACTTATTGTAAGGGCTAGAAGTGAATTCTAATCACAACAACCCTACGAATTAATCAAAGAATTTACAGCTTGAACTGATACATTTCTATTAATTCAACTGTTTTGAAGATGCCACATTAATAACATTATTCTGAGAAATTACAAATCCATGCTTAGTGTCAATCTCTTGACAGAAGGCTCCATTTCCTGAATTTGGTCAAAGCAAGACATTTCAAACGATCTTTAAGTAACTGCTAAAATACTGTTACAAAAAAAAAAAACCAGTCTGGAGGAATTTTTGGAAACCAGCTAACTGTGTGAAAGGCCTAAAGGAAGACAAAATAAGACTTCTAGATTACTTTGTAATAAAACTCTACATGAGAAAGGAGGAAAATGTCTCATTTAAAAGTTAGGGTGGAAAAGCTTCAACTCTGGGAGTTGACCAACTGCCTATTTTGGGGCCTGCAACTTCTCTGCTGAAGTTCTGCAATAATTCTTGGTGGAAGAAACTTGGGGGCCACAGAGACAAGATGAGGAGTTTCTAAGCAATTAGAGTGGTGGCTGCTTTCTGTTTTCTTGTCCCGTTGGATCTCAAACACATA
>VYZX01034278.1:23064-41938 GCA_013401335.1 Brachypteracias leptosomus
TCCTATCTGGACCCATGGATTTATGGATGTCCAGATTGCTTAATTGCTCCCTAACCCAGTCCTCATCAACCGAGGCAAACTTCTCCCTTGTCCTGGCTTCCTCTGGGGCCTCAGGGGCACGGAGCTCCTCAGGACAGACTCCGGTTGAGTAGACAGAGACAAAGAAGGTATTCAGTAACTCAGCCTTCTCTGTATCTTCTGTCACCAGGGCACCTTCCCCGTTTATCAGTGGGCCTACATTGCCTCTGGTGTTAGTTTTATCTGCTATGTATTTGAAAAAGCGCTTTCTGTTGTCCTTGACCCCTCTTGCCAGGTTTAATTCTAAGGAGGCCTTAGCTTTCCTAGTTGCCTGCCTACACCCCCTGACAATAGCCTTATACTCTTCCCAAGTCGCCAGCCCCTCCTTCCAAGATCTATAAACTTTCCTTGGTTTTAAGAATGACAGCTTAATGTAATAAATAAGAGTATACTTCCATTGACTATCTGCATTTTTCTCTTACCAAATAACATCGTCCCTAAATCTAAAAAAAGAAATTAGAGCCTAGATTTCTCCTACCCTGAAAAAAGACATTGCTTTTAAAACTGTTTGTCTAGCAGAACAGAGGGATCTGATACTTCAGGACTAATTTGCAATCTAACATCATTCCTATGAACCTGAACATATGTTATTTTAAACAGAGACAACAGTTGAATTTCTGAAGTATAAAATTACACAAAATAAATTCTTTCCTATTTTAGAAGTTGTTGCACCCTCTGAAACTCTCAAAAAGATCTGAACTTTATGAATCTGTCTTGCAGGATACGCAGAAAGCAAATATAGGTTAGGTTTCAAATAAGTTAACTTTTGCAATATGGAAACATGGATCTTTCAAGTAAAATCCTGACCCCAGTGAAGCCAGAGGTAATTTTGTTGGTTTTTTTTCAGCAGAGGCATGCCCTGTGTGGGAGCTTGCAACACTTTAACAATCCAGTTTGAACCCTGGACATCTTTTTTAAAAAAAAAAAAAAAAGAGAGATAAAAGGATTGTTTTTAACTTAGTTGATCCAGTAACATTATCCAAAAAGTCATTTGTATCTTTTACTTTGTTCTCCATGAAATGTGATTCAAAGCAAGATCCATGAGGTACGCAGTCTAGGTTTTTCTTTTCTCTGCTGCTGCTGCTGGACAGCCTCTATTATTTGTTTATAACTAAAACCCATCGAATTAATCTCTTTTTTTTGTTGGTGTGAATTTTCCATTAAAAACCCTATGTGAATATGCCCATTATTCAGACAGTAACTAATGTAAAATGATTTGTAAGAAGGTACTAGAGCCAACAGCTTACCTGTGAATTGTCCTCTGTAAAGACAGTTGTAAACACTTGACAGTCACAGTCAGGTGTTTGAGTTACACAATCAGTTCATTCTTTTGTATTCAGAGAGGCCTAGAGTGTTTAAGTGAGATAAAGCAGAGGTTAGGAGTACCAGAAAGAATATAACGTGCTTTTCCTTTGCTTTTCCTGCAGATGTTCTATATGCCATCTGTGATATGGTTACTAGAATCAAAAGCACCTTCCTGCCTCTCAATTGAGTGAGACAGAAAGCCAAGAATCACTGAAAACAAGATTAAAAAAAGATATATATAGAAAAAATGTCAATAACTTTTCTCACATTCTTGAAAACGTGTACCCTTTTCTGAAGGTGTTGGATCATTTTTGAATGAAGTACTCATGAATTTCTCTTGATTTATCTTTTCAGTGCCATGGCTCTGCCCAGAGGTTGGGACAAACCATCTTCATATTCCTATGTAGGTCAGCACATGGTTGCTTTGCCAAAACTTTCTGCTCCTTCCATTGCACCTTCTCCCTAAGATAGTGATATCTATCTAACTATCTATCTTTCTGTATGTGCAAATTACTTAAAGCAGCCATTTCTTAAGAGTTGACAAGCCTAAAAAAACTCTGAATGCCCACCTCCAGAACTCACTTCCGATTTCTGTAAACCCCTTCCAATATTCAAATGGCTTCTGTCCCTTCTTACTCCTGAGTAAACCTGTGATAAAATACTTTCACTTTCTTGAAGTTAAAAAACCAAAATGAATGTTAAAACTAGGACTAAATTTCTGAGCTTGACTCTGAGAGCATGCCTGTATGAGAGGCCATAAGGAGACCAATACTTGCTCTGGTTACTCTGGATAGCTGAAGCTACATAGCGCTTTAGCATGGCAGTGGGCCTGGAATGATATGTTTGCCTTTCAGCAAAACTCTCAGCAGACCTTACTGAATTAGTTACAGCACTTGACTACCACTGCTAAAATCACTTCCAGATTGAACAGATCCATCTCCATCTAGCTTGAAGCACAGGTAGTGGGGTTTGCACCTGCATAAGAAAACACACTTCTAGTTTCCTTTCTGATAAGCGTTATGAGCTTCTTTCATTTTCAGCTGCTACTTTTAGTATACTATGTGAAGACACTTGAAACTTATAGTAAACACTAATTAAAGCATTGTCCTAATATTTGATAAAGACAAATTCTTACGCTTAAAGAAAAAATATTTTGGATGAGTCAGAGTTTTGGCTAATGTCATTTCATGAATTATGAGGATCATGACAAAGAAAGTGATAAAAATCATAATAGCAACCGATTCAGCTAGTATCTACCTCTTTCCAAAACTACAATCCTGAAACAATCTCTTTCATTATTTGGGACTGACATTAAGAATCCTGATGTAACTTTTGAACCTGAAATTCTCAAATTATTCCTTCTTGATGCAGGGTTTCCTTGTCAGTTTAATTTTCTGCCATTGCCATGATACTTAATCTCAGGAATTCCTGTTCTGAATATATCATTGCTGAATTAAGTGGATCAACATATGCAATGAAAATAACATTTTCTAAATTCTTCCAAGAAAGCACAGTTGGCCAGCCCCTCTTACTCCTTTTCTTTACCCTGCTTCATTAAATATAAGAATCAATGCCATTTGTGTAACAAGGATGATCTGATAAAGAATTAAAAGTTGCTTTTGTTGCAAAAACACTTCATGGGTTTTGCATGAACTTTCATTTAAAAGAAGCCTAAGTGGATTTCACTTCTTAGTGTTCAATATACTACTGAAAATGTGATTATTTTAAAAAACCTGACTTGAGCTGACTTGTAAATCTCATAACAATAACAACAAAATCAGTCACCAGTTTATTAGTATAAGGCAGAATTCCCAGTTTTACTCTTTAAGCCCTGTTTTGAGGGCTAGTCCTCTGGTCATAGGTGATGGGTACATTTCAGTCTTGCATGAGTGACCAAGAAAGTACATCAAATGAACTGTAAAGACAAAGGCCTCCATTCTCTGCTGGCTAATGTCTGCTAAAGTCTTTTCACATGGCACAGGGAAAGCAAACAGTGTCTGGACTTTTCTTATGCAAAGGTGGCAAGGCTTTCTATCAAAAAAGGACTTGTGCAGCAAGGTACTGTCCATAAGCTATTCCTGATTTTTTTTAAAGTTACCTTATTGAGCTCTTGCTTTATCTACAGGCACCATTGTTACAAAGTGGACAGCCCCTGCCAGTAAGAGTATCATATAAGAAACAACTGACCAGCATCAGCTTGGGTTAGACAGAGCCAGGGATGCTTTGGTACCGTGGATTCTGAAGGGGAGACATTGAGATCCAGACTGCGTTCAGAAATAACACACTTTGCTTGGATTCCCAGGGGAAAGAGGGGTGGGGGGAAACCTTGACCTTCTGCTTTGTCTGCTTTTGTACAGCCTAAATTCAATCTATAAGAAGGAATTAAACAGTCAGCATTTCAGAAGCTTACCAAATAAATTATTGGTGCCATGTCTATTTGTAATTATAGGTCAGTTCTGAATACTGTTGTAAACCACACATTCCAGGACTTCACAAGCACTTAAAAGAATATTTTAATCTCTTTGGATAAAAAAAGCTTCCGTTGGCAACAATAAAAGAAACGCAGACTAAGTCCCTTAGTTCTTACTACAAAATGATGCTTTTCACTACTTTAAACAACTCCCCGGCACACAAGCTGTGTGCACTCACATAACAGCCATACTAAGCTATTTCTTGTGGCAGTTTCAGCTACATTATGGAAAAATTCAGCGATATACTATATCACAGTACCACACTGACAGCACTTTTATGATATCATGTCTGAAGAGTCTGATAATAATATAAGAGGCAATGTCTCTTAAAAGGCACTCACTGCTAACGGCTTCACTGAGATGTCATATCCAAAGAAGCTGCAGGCAGGTTACAGTGTCAATAGCAAGGGCTTCCTACAGATGTAACTGATCTTTTGCATTTTGGAAGTTGTACAAGGACAATAAGGGCTGGTTTTGGTTTACTGTAGATGTTATGTTCAAAAGTAAGGAAAAAAGACAGCAATTAAAGTTAATTGTCTCTTTTAAATCTAAAAAGCGCAAAAGCATATCCTTAATTTACCTTGGTCTGTCTGGTCATCTCAGTATATTCACTATAAAAAATGACACCCTAACTGAGACACTTCTAATGCAAATCATTATGGTACTTGCATGTATCTACAGTGCCTTGCTATATTAGGGCAAGTTAAAGCAACTTTTACTTCCTTTTTTATGCTACTCACTATGTTATGTCATTATTATTATTTGCCATGTTTTAATGTCTCTGGCCCAGCACAGACCAGGAATTGCATTGTTCAGCCAACACAGGAACAGATCCATAGATCAAGGTGGAAAGGATGAGGGCAGGAGAAGAGGATACACATGATATGGGAAGCATGCACCAACAGAAACAACTTGCTGCTGGTATACTGAGACTTTCCTTTGCCCTGAGCAAACTTACCTCCCAAAACCAGGTGTGGGAGGTCACAAGGAGGACTTGCTCTGGGCTCCTCTGGCTCTGTCAGATGCCGATATTGCTTGTGTGTAGAGAAGGGTGGAAGGTGCTCATTATGCCCACCAGCTTGATCAGAGCTCAGTATCTTCAGTGCAGCTCTTTCTGATACTCTGGCAGTTCCCTTGCCCAGGGTTAGTGCTCTGTGTCTGTCACCCGGCTCTGCAGCCGCCCACCTATTGCTGGTGTGAGGCGGCCTCTCAGCTGGGCTTCCCCTGCCTGTGGGTACAGATGTGGGCCTTGCTGGCTGGCAGGCAGTGGTTGATCAAGACCCTCATTAGTTTTCTTTGTGTTGAGAGAAACAAGCACTAAGGGGATGTTCTGGCTCTTATGTTAGAGACTTACTACAGACTCAAAGAAAGGAAAAGATGGATCTTGTCATATTTAATATTATTGTAATTAATAATATTGTAATTAAAAAGGAAAATCATAGGTTTTCAACTACATTTGAGGCCATGCAAAATCAGAAGGAAAAACAAAAGGCAAAGTACCTTTCTATCCTTTGTTCATTCCCTGTTTTCTAGGTTTGTCGTGCCTTTTCAGCATCCTGTGAGCACAGGCAGTCTGGCTGCTGATATTACTGGCTAGTAGACCAAATTCAGGAGATTTGGTCTCTGGTTGCAGTGTCACAATTTAAACTGTGTGGTACTAAGTGAGTAGTATTATCCTTTTCCCTCAAATATGATATAGCTCATCCTGAAGTGATTGATGAATTCAGCTTGACACTATTCAGGCAGAAAATAGATTTCAATTTCGGTCCAGCTCAAAAAGGATTAGCCAGACAAGGAAGTTATCTCCTCCTAAGAGGGACCACTCACCTCCTTCACAAAGGAGAACGCAGATGCTGTTTGCATTAATGGATGCCTTTGACATTGAGGGGAAGAATTTTTGTCTTCCAGCAACTATTTTGCACTTTATTCAAAGTAAAAGACTTTAAAATAATGCTGTTCACAAATTGTTTTCCAGCCTTCCCAGGTACTGTGTTCCAATGTGCTGGGATACACTAAAGCAAACTGTTTGTTTCCATCCCCAGACGCAGACAATGTGACTGAATTTGGAGCTGCCCTGTCTTGGTGAATTTTCTGATAATTGAGCTGCTATGAGGAAAGGATGCTATCAGCCAGTCCAGCCTGACATATCTTTTCCTGTTTTATTGTTTTTCAGAAGTGCTCCAAAATGGAAATGAGTTGTTTCTGACAAGTGTGGGTTTTGGTTTGATTTGGGGTTTTTTAACAACAAAACACACCCTGAATTATTAAAGACTGAGTATGAAGAGATTTTTTATCAAGAAAACTCAAAATATATTTGTCTTTTTTGGGTTCATCTACTTTAGGTCCATTCAGGCTGTGAATATATCAAGCATTGACTCTCATTCTGAGCTACTACAGGTTGGGCTTCTGTCATAAGATACACCAGCTTTAGAGCTATTTTGCATTAGTACTTTGACACAAAGGAGCTGCAGGAGAGGCTTTACTGCCTTGTCTTATTGTCTTATACAGCAGGTCTGATTCTGTCCACACAAAATGCCATTGCCACTCAAGGAGAAGACACTAGCTGGAGTAAAGTTAACTACATATGCCTTGTAGCTTAAATGAGGATCGTGGCAATAATATAAATTATCATCTAGCAATCTTGTAAATGGTTTCCAAACACAGGGGGGAAAAGAAGTAATTTCCTTTTGTGAATTATTTTCCATATAATTGTTATTGAAAGTTTGCAAAATGCAGGCATTAGTCACAGTTACAGAACTTTTTGTTCATATACTGTAAATGGAGTGTTTCAAATAAGACAGACTAATTTATAATACTGCATACAGAGAAAAAGGATGCTATGACTTCTGCTGTGTTAACATTTGCTTGTGAATAGGTGTCTGAGCACAGATAGGGCACTGAAGAACTGAGGGCTTAGTAGGCACAAATTCAAATCAGAAGAAAAGCACATTAAGTCATGATGACTGAACAGAGAAACCAGGTACTTTCCACAGAATGGTTTTTGTTGTTGTTGTTGATGATGTTGCTTCCTTGAAAAATGATGCTATTTGGTTCGCCCACTTCACTGAAGGAAGGACCAAGTCCATTATCTTTTGGAAACAAGTATGTTTTGGATAAACATTCCATAACAGCATAAACACTGTATAAGCATAAAAGGAAAACAAGTCTTATTCTTTTCCAAGACTGTAATGAATACAATTCCTATACACACTAGTAAATTAGGAATATAAAAAAGCCTAATAAAAAGCATGAAATCAAAACTGTATTTTACAGGTTGGCATGAGTCATACAGGGCACTGCTGTAATGGGAGAATGCTGATATAATCTTTCACCATCCTTTTTCTTGTTTTGCCTTTTTAAAACACTCTTTTTTAAGCTTCTTATTGTGCCACAAAACCATTTTAATGCACACTAGTATTTTACATTTATTTCACATAGCAGTGACTCTTATATTTGTGTTTTATTACAAAGCACTTTAGGGATTATAGCTGTGCAGCATCACCAGTTGTTTTATTCCTCTGTCATGAAAGACAGAAAACTAAAGCACATGAAATATGTTAGGCAATAAAGAGAAGAAAGGAAGACTGATCAAAGGTACTGAAAAAACTTGTGCACAAAATGCCAGAGAATAGTTAATGTAACTCAACATCTTCTAACAAAGCAAAGAGCATGAAACTTTGATTTCATATGGTAAGAGGAGGGGAATTGACGCTGCTAGAATTTAAATTTGTGGCTTAAAGGAACAAAGTATTCATTTAGGCAAAAAATTTTACATGAATTCGTCCATCAAGCTAAATAAATTGTTTTCTGGAGGTAAGACAATTGCAGCAATTTTTAAAGGACTGGTTGAAATGATATGGCAAGTAATCTGGACCTACTGGAAAAAGTAGAATTTGAGCCTTCAAAAATACTGAGATTATCAGTATTGTTTTGCAGATCTAAAGAGTTGCTTCACTTAAGCATTTTTTGGTAACACATCATAACCTCTTTTTGTGTAATGAGCCAAGACTGTTTTGCAACTCCATGCCACAGAAGAAAATGACAGCTACTTTCCTGCTAGAAACACAGAATATAATTTTAATGTTTGCAGAATACAATGCAATATTCACACATACGATACAGCCCAATTAAAGAATTATGTCAGGTAAATGCCCTGGAATCTTTTGACTCCAACAAAATCGATGGCAATTTTTTTATTGTCTTCTAGGGTCAGGATTTTAGCTCTGGGTGTGGGGGGTTCCTACAAAAACTGATTCACACAGAAGCACAACAGATACAAACATAAAATTCAAGGCCCTAAAGAATGGAAAAGGTCATTTCACTGGCACTAGAAAGCGGTTGGACTTTAGTTTGTTATGCTTCATGACTAACAACAGCAGCACTGTAAACTGAACTTCTGTAATCCCCCCGTTAATGTAGATGCCTGAGACAGTGAAATAACATCCCTTCGAAGGCTAAGTAGAAATATTTCACTTGGAAACTGAAATACTACGTTTCTGTAAAGTTACATGGCACATGAGTGACGGAGCTGAGATCAGACACTCCTGGAGTGCTGCAAACAACCAGAACTCAGCCTCAGCAGACAGTCTTTTCTTGCCATGGTAATTTTGTCCTTGTTTTCAAACCACAGTATCCCTTCCCAGCACGGCATATTGCTCAGGTTCCAACAGAGCAAAAATAAAATGGAGTTTGTATTGTAAAAATTAATCCACTAGGGAATTATAATCTTTTGGCTACTGATACCTTGCAACTTGCCAGGTTTGTTCAGTCCTTGGTTTTAATAAAATCCATTCTTGTGGCATTTCCTGTTACTATATATCAACTTTTAAAGAACGACACATTTGTGTTGCACCCATACTTGTGAGCACATTTCATATTCTGTGAAAATGTAATGAATTAACTATATAATAAACAACCTTGGAGATACTGAAACAAAGCCTACTATACATATTTGATCTCCTTTGTTCATTTCTGAAGTAATCCTCAGTTCCTTCCCTTCTTTGCCAAATAGGCACACCTAAACAAAAACATAGATGCACATTACTATTGTGGATTAGCTTGTTTATAGGGGTATTTCTATTAAGCTTGGGAGTTTAGTGATTTTCTCTTTAGATATTTATTGGCTTTTAGTAATGATGATTAATAAAAATTTACATTTAAGCTGAAAAAATCTATGAATGTAAAGATAAAATATTTCATAAGCATAAGATAGAGAACAGAAAATAACAGTTCTGTATATTCAAAAGTATTTCATGTAAAGTTTTCCATATACCCTGCAGATATTAAATACATTATTGCTGCATAGTACCTGTACTTTTTAAAGTATTATTCCTAGAACATTTCACAGATACAGAGATTGGAATTCAGAGCATGTGATATAGACAAATATAAAAGGCAAGTGTTTGGCAAAAGCTATCTGGTAATTCAGTGTTCTTAGTTTCTGTCCTCCTTCTCAGCTGATCCTTTACAAAATATTTAACTGGTTGTCACTTGTGAAACCCTAATATTGGTTATTGTATTTGTGGAAATGTTCTTCCTTCAGGAACTATTATGATGAACTTAGAAGTATTCACCTCCATGTTAGAGAATGGGGATTGTTCTCAAATGTGTTTTTTACTGGTTAGGTCACATATAGCCAATATTCTTGTAGAGAAAGAGGAAGCATTTTATTTTAAAATGTAATTAGTTCTTTTTTTGGAATCATTTTCAAATTTTATAGCCCTTTCTTTTGCCTCCAAGTTAGAAACCTGGACTGAAGGCTTTGTTCCAATGCTGGATCATCACAAGAGCACATGGACATTGTCTGACTTGGAGACAAAGCCTGGCTGATGAGTATGGTGAGAAAAAAAAAAAGTGGCTGAAATAAACACAGTGGCTTTAGCATCAGAGCAAGGCTGATGCAGTTGATTGAGGAGGGTATTTGTTCTTTGGATATCTAGTAAGAAAAATGTCATCTCCCTAGAGCAGACTCCGGTTGTGGAGTCAAGGCTGGCCATTCTCCCCACTAAAAACTAGTGACAGCTCTCAGAAGTGAGTTGGTTAATGCACACCTGTCTCCAACAGCTGCAGCTGATCTTCCTGGCATCCTGAGACACAGAAGAGGAAGGAAATACAGGAGGACTGCTGGCAATTACCACTAATCCAGTATCTATCAGTTACTTCTAGCTAGATATTACCCAGTATCCAGTATGTTCTTCCTTTCCAATGCCAGGTTCAGGGATTCTCACTGTATGTGGTCAGCTTTCTTAGAAGTTTGCACCTCTACTCTTGCAAGCAGTCTGTGGGGTCCTGCACTGGCCCTTGCAGCACATCACAGGAACCACATCCTCTATTCCTGTCTTCAGTAAGGAAATGAGGCAGAGACTGGGAAGACTGCCTTTTAACTTTAAATGTATCTCTCACAACCTTTTAAACTTTAAATGTAGTTCTCATCACCCTTTAAAATAATGGTCAGTTTAGAGTTTGCAGCAGCTATTAGGTCGTGAATTGCATTGCCAGGATAAAAATGAACCATCTCTATGCTTCAGTACATTGCAAACATTTTCTTCTCTTTGACATTACTGCACAAGAGATGTTCTGTGTTTCTAGGAGTAACTGAGAATTGGTAGAAGCAAATATCAGGTGCATGCAGGAAACAGTGGAACTGTGGTCATCTTTGATTCTATCCAATTGCTAAAAAAGGATATATTTCTTTAAATGAACCACGTGTAATTTTGTACTGGCTTGCATCAAACTGCAATATGTCACATCTGATATTTACAGTAGTTTAGGTACTGAAAAAGGAAGAGGTGAATTCAGGGTCAGGAGGATACTGTAAATGCTATTCCTGCTGTTCCCTGTAATCCTGCATGCATGTTTGGGGAATAGTCAAATTTCTTTTTAAACTTGTGAATACTCACACTGGGCCATACCTAAATCAGTGCTGAGCACCTGCAGGCATTTGCAGGTGCCAAACATCTTCCTCCAATCCATTTCTGCTCCATATTCATTAGATGAGCTGAAACCTGATAACCAAACCTTCTTTCCCATCTCTATTCTTACAACAATCCAGTCTGGACTTGAACTCTGTGCTCATCGCTGATTTTGACCATTAATTTCTTCTGCATTAGACAACAGTTCATAGAGGCTGGTAAGTTTGCAGATACTTGGGGAAAATAAACACATGATATGACATTGCATCACCTGCACAGGAAAGGCAGCCTGATGGTTATAATTGACCATTATTCTGGAGGTCACTGCGGTCTTCTGCCTTTGACAAAATATGTGGCTACAGCCAAAGTCTGATTTCAGTTACTTATACAGAAAGCAAGAATAATTTCACTGTATTCTCTGATGTAAACAAGACCTAATCTGTTTTTAATTCCTTTTTGCAAATATGATATTCCACCAAGTTTCTGATCCACACAAATTCTGAGTCAGTGGTAAAGCATACACAATGAAACTCTACCCATCGAGATTTGGCAATGTTTAAAGTATGTCTGCTGAAACTTAAAGCAAGATAACATAGACCTGGTCAGATAGATACATAACAGAAAATATAAGAGAGGAAAGGAGAGATGAAACAGAAAGGGCTCAAAGAATGCAGTGAGAAGATAAAATCAATATGTGTTAGAATCCAAAAGGTTCACCTCCTTGCTTACATTACTAGTATGTCTTTTTTTTTTTCAATAGACACCCACATTTTTAAATAAATGTAGGTTGGGCACTGAGAAATTTGAGCCTCGTGACATTACTTTGATGAGCATTACTTTGATTTCCCCTTCTTAGGAAAAGTAACCAATGGACTTTGCGATGCCTTGATATATTTCAAAACTTGCAAAATAAAATCTCTGAAAATGTTCATCCAGTCCCTTGTAACTGTGCAGTCTCCTGTGTGGGGGATTGGTGCTGGGTCTGCAGCAGGCTGTGGATGCCTTGCAAGGGCTGGAGAGGAGACCTGCATTTGATGGAAATCATCGCTATCACTGTGTGCATCACTCAGTGCTGCAGGGAATCGAGTGGTGATGCAGCAGTGGCAGTTCTGGGCATGAGAAGTTGCCACTAAGCCAGCAAGCTCCTCTGTGCAGCCTGTGGGTGGTACACAGCAGGGAGGAGTGATGTGGGAAAGCACTGGAAGTTGCTGACAGTTCCTGTACTCCACCCAGCATCCCCCAACAGAGCTTCTTCTCCCACCAACCTCCCACCTCCTCCTTCCCCAGGTTGAAACACATTAGCCAAGCTGCATCCCCACCGACACAGGGCTCCTACCTGGTAGCTGAGGGTCCATGTAACAGGGAAAGGGAGGTACCTGTGTCCAGCTCTTAATGGGTGGCCTCCCCTTTGAATTGTTTTCATCAAACCCAGATGGTGATGGTAAGCCAGAGTCCTGGGCTTTTCTTCTATATGGGACTGCATCTGAAGGCCAGGCCCCAAGGCCAGGGAGCCACAGATCATGAGTAGCATCATGACACAGTGCTGGCAGGAGACTTTGGCATGTCAGACTGTGGTCTCTTCCTATGAGGGACTGTCAGACAGTCTGACTTCCAAAGAAGGTGGTCCTCATCTTTCTCACAGATAGAGCCTCAGCTCTTGTTGTAGCCAGCAGAAGTGAATTGTGTAGGCTCCTGATGCTCCCTCAGGGAGCACCTCTTAAAGATGTCCTTAAGGGGAAGACCTCTTACAATTAAAACCATGAGCCCTCTCCGGCACAGCCTGGCCAGAAGGCAGGCAGTGATCTCCTCTGCAACCCATGTGTGACTAGGACAGGAATTGGGCCAGAGATACCATGTTTGTTCCTTTTTTTTTTTTAAAAAAAAAAAAAAAAAGGAAAGAGCAAAATAGGAAACAAAAATAAAACCTACCCATAATTAGAGACAAAAGAGCAAAGAGTGCACCAGAAAGCTAAGAACCAAATGTTAAGAGAGTTGTTGTGCAGCATGTTAGATGTAGGTATTTATAGCATTCTCTGAATTGTTCTCATATAGCATAAAGGTATCTTCTGGCTTCTCTGGCACATAGTAGGTTGCAAAATTATTGAAGGACTCCTTCTTGAGATATAGGGGCATCTGGGAATCAGGAGGAATGCTTGGAGTGAACTAATGTCTTATTCATATATGGTTTGTCTGCAGTGAAGGCACCTTTCACTCCAGATGTGTGACATGAGTGTAAATAGCATGTATTGCATGAGTATAACTGGGGAATAAAGGATCTGTCATTGAACAGATCACTCAGCACACTTCTCAAGCAACTGTACCACTGAGAGCAAAAGCAACCAGTTCTGTTCTCCATAATTCCTGTTTGGAACCACATTTGCAAAGACCTGTTTCTCCTCAACATTACAGAAAATGCCAAAGATTTTGCATAGACAATTTGGTCTATCTGTATCTGACTTATTCTTGAACTGATCTTGCAATATTAAATATGAATTTTAGTTTCTAGATTGCTTGCTACAGTTCAGAACATCAGGCTTCTTGCAAACCTCAAGTTCTTAGCAAACAACTGAGTCAGGGTCCATTTATTGGAGGTCAGGGTAGACAGAGAAAAACAGGACTGATTTGTAATGTACTCCAGCAATCAGTTCCCAACTTTAAAATGGTGTTAATGAGCCTCGCTCGGCAAGGGCTGTAAGCTTTAACTAATGGCTGGTTTTAAAGTACTTGGAGAGCTCTAAATGGAAGGTGCAATAGGAGTGCAAAGTATTACAGTTATTAGAGTCTGTCAGATCTCTTAGCAGTCCTTGAAGGGTTCCCAGAGGCTCTCTGTCACTTTTGGTTCTTAATTTCACCCTGGAGGGCTCTTCAGTTACTTCAGTACCCAGAAATCCAGAAGAAAACTTGATGTTCACTAGAGTCACTTTGTTGATATATTTCTCCAAGCGAATATAGATATTCAAGTCACTTTATGAAAGTGGTTTATAGCTAGAAATACCTTCATTAAATATATCCTTTGTAACCAACACATGCCTTTTTCCATGAGCTTTTTGTTTGAATCTATTTAGAAGTAAAATATTCTATTCCTATCTCAGGTATTTTCACTCATGTCTGAACAGTATACATTCATGTACAAAGGTAACTGGCAATCAGTTAGCTATCAGGAGCTTGAAGTCAAACTGAGCTTTTGAATGAAGTTGATCAACCGCAGACAGAGCAAACCTTTTGAAATCTTAACCAGATGAGAATACTTACTTCATGTGACTCATATGTAAAACCCGCTTAGAACAACATTTTGGGAGAAATCTCTGATTAGAGGTCACTATATCAATTTCTAGAAATAAAGAAAATATCTGAGGTGTGTTTCTAGATGTAGTCTGCCCTCAACAACCATGAGACGCTCTGTTCAACCTGAGTTGAGTGTAATAGTAGTTGGTAAATCCCCCAAAACACAAGAAGGATCCAGAGAAGGAAAGAATGCCAGACTCTCACACATGGAATTTACATTATTTTAGTGAATAAAATCACCTTCAGAGTTGAGGTTTATTTTCCATGCAAGTTGAGCTCTGACTAAATCATGATAATGCTATTGGACAAGAGTTTAATGATTTCAAATTAAGAGAAGTGCTTATATTGCCACCTGCTGGGCTTTGTCCATTTGCAGGCAAACAAGGCAGATCAACAAGATCTTTCACAAATCTGTATTGTTTTTCGAATGTCTCTTGTAGACACAAAGTGGTCAATCATTTAAAGATAAACGAACAGATAGGGTCACAGAAAAAAAACCAAACCAGAACCATCACTGTTACTGGCTCCAACAGACTACTTATTGTTATTTTATACTTGGACTAATCCCCAAACATCGACTTCTTCACAAAACTTAATACTTTTTCAAATTACTTTTTGTTAAAATGTAAATAAATCCATTTCTGAGGTGCATGTTTTGTAATTCTTACCATATACGAAAATATCTGCTTACAAGAAGGGACAAAATATGTTTGATGTACTGAATAGTGGGGTATTCTTGCTACAGTGCAATATCTAGTACTACAAAGATAGGGTAACAATGAGTACTTGGATCTTTTTTTGTAAAATAATTGAAATCTCCTCTATGCTGAATATTTTAGTCACTTCTGTGATTATACAAATATTGTAGAGTCTTGTGCATGCTAGTGTGAGAGTATATCAGTTTCAAACTGCAATCAACTGTGTCAATGCAGTTTTCATTTAGTATTGTTTTATGCAATGCAGTTCAGCTACAAGATGATGCAGCAAGCTTGGTATAGATGTAAGTGATAGCTGAAATTTGTTACAAGTTTGCAGCAAACATAGTGTTTTCTGAACACATTTTCTCTCTTTAAATTTAGAAAATTCATGAGAGTAGGGGCTGGTAGGAAACTGCTAATATGGGACTTTGATACTGAAATGTCATATGTTCTGTAATAATATTATTTCTTCCACAAAAATAGTGTTTAGGATACAAGTGAAATTAAATCTAAAGAGATAAATTTTTGAATCTGAAAATTCTTTGGATGAAAGAAAAAATGAAGTGGGAAAAGATATTTTTGAAACTCAACATCAAAGTTGCATAAATGATTCAGTCCTCTATTTTTTGTCCTGAAGTGATTTTTATGCCTTCACCATTATGTTATTGAACAGAGACGAATAACAAGTTTCTAAAGCTAGCAAAAGATCCAACTCTAAAAATGTTCAGCTTTTATTTGTGTAATTGCTTTGTTTCTCCTACTCCACCAAGTCAGAGGATTTACAAATGTTTAACTAAGTTTTTCGAGGAAAACATACAACTGAAAAAAAATGTTTAACATGCACTTTTGTCATTCTTCAAAGTGTTCTTGCTTTCTATTGCTCCTAGACTTAAGGTGATGCACAGTGAGAAATGCAACATGAGTAGAAATATCTACGGTATTTTCAAAGGAGTTCAGGCAGGCACAGTTCAGCACTTGATCTTAACATTAAGGAAGGTCATATGTGCTGCAAAATCTGCCTGCAAACAGAATAAATATATTTGGACTGCAACCTGCATTTGGACTGCAGCCTGTCTATTTGGATTGTCATGATTAGACTGCTTTTCAGGACAGATCTTGCTAAGTTGAAAATAAGCTGGACATTTGAATGCAATGCTGCAGTCACGTTATTGGTCAGCTTCCGTTACAGCTTTTCCTCTCAGAAAGTCCCAAACCTCCTCAAAGGCCCAAGCGGAACAGATCAGAAACATCTGTATAACCACAATGTGGAAAAGCAGTGGGTATGTACTAGGACTCTGCTCTCAAAAACTGCCATACTTTTCCTGCCCCAGATGTCTTGGCATGTTATTCATGGCAAAAATCTTGCTTGTATTGGAGGCTGCTGCTCCCATGCCAGCTAAGTTGAGTTTTCATGATAGTTTCCACTAATAAGGGGAGTGAAGCTTTGACATACCTTCATGCTGATTTTGTCAATAAAAAATATCTCTAAATGATTCTGCGATGGCCAGTTCATTTTACCGGTATGGTACTGCAGCTTTTGGATGCCAAGGAATGACTATTTCATATGCTTGTTTTATACTAATTAGCTGTATCAGTGTAATTGTACTGTGCAGAATTTTCTGTGAAATTTTATTGAAATTAATGAAAAGACACGATGAAAAGTAAATTTGAAGAGAAAATATTATCATCTACCCCATAAGTGAGCCAACTACGTCACCAGAAAAACAACCATCTGTGAAGAGAGCTGTTGTAATCAGGTTTTGGGCATGAAAACAACAGCAGGAATCCAATGGTGGATAATATGGACAGATGGAGGCTATAAACTGGACTAAGGAAGCTCTCAAGAAGCAGACAAAACAGAATAAAGGCTGTGTTCTGTTAAAATTTGGCTTCAGACAACCACGAGATGATTTTTCCCTGTACCTGAGCCTGGATTGCTGGAATTATGTCATAAAAAGTGCCAGCTATTAAGGATAAGAGTCCTTCTCCTTGACCTTTTCACAGTGCTGTGAAGCCCATAGGCTTGCCTGGAAAGCCCTGACAGTCAGTATGCACTCCAGACATGGAAGCTGGCACTAGTGTTCCTAGCCCAGAGTCACTGACCTCTGGACATAGGTTACCACTTCCTCTTCTCTACACACAAGCTTCCATTAGAACAGCAGAGTCTACCAGCCTTTGAGAGGGTTGCAGTCAGGAAGAAATCAAACTATAGCTCTGATAAGACTCTGGAAATATTTTCTTAGTTCTAATAAGAAACCTCAAGACATCCATAACATATATGTCCTTGCTGTGAACTCTACTAGATAAGAGTTTTGTTCATGCTTCACTCTTAGAAATACTGTGCTGCCTAACATTATACTTGTCACTTATCATCAAGTTCACAGACCATCTTCAGCTCCTGCCTAACATAAGACAAACTTTTGCACAAGCCAACAGCTCACTGCATCATTTAGACAGCTTATAGTTCTCTTTTTAAAGACAGCTGGATCTCTTGATGTATGTAAGCACCTATCTCCTTTGGCCACAGACTCTCAGGTGAAGTAGAAAGGCCTCATATCTCCTTAGAAAAGAAACTGCATGTCCAGACCGCTTAATAACACAGTCACATGTTTACCAACTGGCTGGGGCTAGTCTTTCCAGCATTCAAATCAGCTTCAAAAACCATAATGTGTGGGAAACACTAGAGGACATGTAGATACTTCCCATTGACGGTTTCAGAAGACCTAAGATAAGCTCTCTTGGGTGACCTTCCTTGTATTTTCAGAAGTATAAGTTTTATTAAAACAGATATTCCAGAAATTGTACTAAGAATTTTTTGTGCCATGTCAGTGAGGAATTTGGCATCTAGTCAGCGATGTTACCTAAATGAGATGAGTTTGTAAAACATGCACAGGATCCTGGGCATGTCAAGGTTAAGTGTGCAGAACTGAAATTCTGTGATCCTAAGTGCTCATTTCTAGCCTTGAACTTGGTTTGTTTTTTAAAACTTCAGAGCTGAAATGTGGAATGCATGACAGATCAAACATCCTCTCTCTCTTCCCTTTGATAAGTTGAACACATTGAACCTCTTTATTCTCACAGCCACAACTGTGTTTTTCAAGTTGCATGTTCTTTTTAAATCTTACCATCTTCCCAGTGATATAATGTAAATATCACATATTGAGGGATTAAAACTCCTGCATGTGGCTCTGCTATATTATTTGAGTGCATCCAGCTTACCACTTTGTAACACAGAGTGGGCAGTGTGATCTGTGCTTCTTACTCCTGTTTCTTCCATGCTGCATGTATTTTTCAACTTCATGGCAATGTACTGAGAAGTGCAACTTCTCCAAAAGGTATCCAGAGAAGAAACCTTTTTCCAAATGCATCAAATAAGGCTAAATGGTGAAGGAGAGGATGCAGGGAGAAAGACAACTACAGGAAAGGCAATGGTGGCTTTTTTATAGCATTTTTTATTCTCACCTGTGTCTGGGCTGCACAAGGCCCATGGAGTTCTCTTCTGTAAGTAAACTATACATTGCCCAATGGACTGCATCACTATAAAGGTCTGGCACCATAGTCTGTGCTCTGATGTTTCACCTGAAATATCCTTCTGCCTCTTAGACACTATCAAACACAGCACTTATGGAAAGGAGTAGACTGGAGAAGGAGGTCTTGGAAATTTGTTTTTATCACAAGCTGCATCTGGCAACACCTTTTTTTTTTTACACATTTCTAGCTTTTAATTCTGGTATAAATAGACAGTAGTAAGTATAACTTTTTTTTGAATTGGTTGTATTACAAAAATAAAGTGTGAAACTAACCTGAAAGAGTCAGTTTCCTAATAACTTAGATTTACAAGTCCTATGAGCTAAACTAGGTAAATCTTTCTCCCCTTAAGGTACCAGACAAAACAAGGAAAGCAAAACACTTAATTCTTTTGAAATAATCTCCTCTTTCTGACCAGACTGGCAGTTCATCTTCCACTGGAGACTGTATCTCAAAATTTTGTGCCCAAAGATCTCTCTCACTGCTGCTCTGAAGACTTTCTTATCCCAATCTGACTTTGCAGTCTGATTCAACTTACAAATTCAGGTAAAAATGCTACCTCAGGTCAACTGCTCTTGCCTTCAAAAGCACTTTTCCC
>VYZX01034279.1:6563-19122 GCA_013401335.1 Brachypteracias leptosomus
CTTATACTTACAAACTTTGCAGTAATATTACTAAAAAGCCAAAAATGTCCATAAGTACCCAGTTACCGTTTAGCATGGAGAATAAATAAATGCATAAAAGCTCTGAATTTAGCCAAAAATACCATATACATGATCTCTATTGTAAAAAAAATTACTGTGGTGATGGCCATGTGATAGTCTCACATAGAGAACACTTCCCTATGTGATAAGCCTTTATTCTAACCATGCTGCAGCCTGACAATAACTCTATTTCCTACCATTCAGGAAAGACTTTAAGCTTCAAGACTATGTTATATGTTAGGAATATACCTCAGCTACTTAAATTTTCTTTAATGATTAATACCACAGCACTATGTGGACTGCACTAGCTCGGTTGCCTCAGCTCAGTGTTGTTTTGAGTAGCACAGACATGTCCTGAGGTTTCAGTGGAACTTCTTTAATACGTATATAAGTTCTAAAATACAGGCATTCACTAATAATAGGACTGTAACACCTATAAATCCATTCTAGCAATAGCACAGTATAGCCTATATTCAATAATTTATACCATACCCAGCAGCATTTCATTACTCTTATTTTTCTTTTCTAATAAACTTTAATTCTTTAATTCTACTGCCCAAGGCCAAGTTGTATCATTTGAACAATCAGATTTTCAGGGTTTCGGTTTTCCTGACTGGAAGCAACTACAGCCATCCTGAGCTGAGCTTTCAGAACCCTTGTGCTAAAGCAAGACAGACTGAGCTTAGGAAGCAGATGTTCTGTGCTGCATGAACAGAAAAGTTCAAACCCTTTTGTAGAAGGAATGAGCTAGTATATTGTACTCTTCCACAGCATCAATACATTCACTACACCTACACCACATCTCTAAGACTTGCACACAATTTATAATCGTATCAGCTTAACATTTTTCTCTCTGTGTTATTTATACTACAACTAGTGTTGTTACACATGGGTATCTTCAGCCATCAAACAGTGATGACTTTCACCCCCTACAGCTAGAGAATATTATCCTAATTTTAGAAAAGGAAGACTGAATAACAAAGTAATTAATAAGTTGTCTGTATCAAACAGAAAATCTATAAATGGTGGAGAGCTGAAGCCATATTTCTGGGACTATAATCACAAAAACATCCTCTATATTTGGAGAGTCCACGTTGAGATTTTATACTAGACTATGAGAAGCTGACAAACACATCCTTGTGTTTTGAGTCTAAATCTTCTCTGAAGACCATAAATTCCAAATGCTCATTAGGTATGTCCTGCAGTTAGAGAAAATATTACAAATTTTAAGGTAATAATTAACAAGCACGTAAAAGTCAACTGACAGAGGTACATGGTACAGTAATTAAAATTGGCTTTATCTCTGCCTTGTCAAGTTTCAAAATTAATTGCTTATGCAAAAGTGTCTACAAGACAGCTATTGTGCGATGGAGATCCATTTAAGCAGGGCCCCAGTCTGAAAGGAGAGACTGCTGACTTAACATACAATGCTTCAATATATGCCACAATCAGAGAGAATTTATCATATTATTTTTTAAAAGTTATAAAGTTTTTACTCTTGGGCCTTCTAGGAAGTTTCCTGCAGTGGGGAGACTCCATAAGCTAGTCACCTAGGCCATGGGATGTATGGGAAGACACCGTAGTTCCCATTCTTTCTTTCAGGAAGACTTTGAACATCCTGATATCATCTGACTTATTGTAAGATATGCTTCTCATCTATTCCAGTAACAGTTACCATTGCAGAGAATCTGTGCAGCAATTTGATAATGAACCTAAGAACAGAGGTACATACAATAGATCTAAGCAACAGCTTTAGAGGAGCTGTGAGTTTTACTGATCCATTGTCTGTTTTTAACTTCCCCAGGGTCCTGAAATACAATAAAACCTGGAAGGAAACTGGTCTTCAAACTATAGAAAACATGATTTGATGTCCATACTCAAAAGTAAGCAGAAAGTGAAACAGAAATTCAAGGATGTTAAGTGCTGCTTCCCTAGTAAAGGTCTCTGTGATAGGGAAGGTGAAGAAAGATACTAATTAGGAAACTGAAGTGATTTTAAAAAGGGAAACCAGGCTTAATGAGATTGACGAAAATCATTGAAGAATAATGGAAGTTGACAACAGTGACATTGACAAGCTTATTTAAACTTCAGGAAGGCTCTATATACACAATCTCCTAAAAGACTGTTACACATGGTTAGCAAGTGCTCTTGATATGCTGAAGAAAAAAAAAAAAGAAGTTGTATTAAAATCAGCATAATTCTGTTCCTGAAGGAAGTAATCACCTCTGAGGTGCACTACAAGGGGGGTTACTGAGGGAATCCAGTTTGAGTCTTTTTGACGAGGCTTGACGTTACAAGAGCATATAACACATTTCTTCTAAAGAGTGAGTCCCAGGACTGCTCTAAATTATGTCAGAGAATTAGCCTAGGTAAAAATGCTCCAGCAAAAAGTCAGGAGTCGCTCTTCCTACCTTACTTTTTCAGCTGATCCAATGTTTTCTCTTTTGCATCAGTTTTGTCCCTGCACCAGTAGGAGATGAGTGAGATCCACCTCCTGTCCTGGGGACTACCTGCAGCTGTGTGGTACTTAGGCAAACTAAGGTATATTTAAACAGCTTTTCTGACTTTTCCTTCCATAGCAACACTAATCTTTCCTTGGTTACAACTTAGAATTTGGATCATGAATATACGGTTTTAAAGCATAAGTAAGATTAGGCAGCTTAACATTCTGTTTGAAAACAGGGTTATGACTGCTCAGGAGGGTCAAAATACTTTCAAACACCAATGTTTGAAAACAGAAAGGGAAACAAAGCAAGGAGAAGCATTACTTTCATCAGGGAATTACTCTTCTTTCACAAGTGTCTGTCCTAGACTAATTTCCCTAGATGTGCATGGTTTAACCTTTACAATTATGTATACCCTCTATTTCTTGAATTCTAAAGTATTCCATGGCATTGTTTCTCAAGTTTGTGTTTTAGCTTAATTCTCCTCATCAAGTCACTTCTCCCTCAAATTTTGATGAAATAATCACCATATTCTGTCAAAAATGCCACATAATGTCGTTAGAAAGTATTAAAATAAAATAATTTTGATACAAACTTCCTGTTTTGGTTGCACTGATCTCTGCATTCAGTTTGTAAAGCTCTGGAGGCACTTTCTCGATGTAGAAGCTATATAAATGTAAATCACTTTAATCATTTCTGCTACAATATGAGCATTTTGCAATGCTTATGATATACGTTTCAGAATTATTTGGGTGTTATTTCCAACTTTCTTTAGCAAAAGACTTTCCTAGTTTAACCTCAGGGTCAGAGTCTATCAAGCAAATATGATCCAAGTACCTGATAAATTTCACCATATCATTTGAGAGATATTTTTCATTCATATTCAAGTCAGAAAATGTTTTCATTTTCCAAGCATTTATTCATCTCATAATGTCACACATAGTTTCATTCTTTGGTTTCCATTCGCTAGAAGAAACACATATTTTAAATGCATTAATTCTACAAAGCTTCATTTGTAAAAACCTTACACTCATGCTAAGACAAATGGCCTAGAGCTTGAATCTCCATTTCAAATGGAAATACAAATGTTTTTCGAAGAATAGCAGTTTCCACCAGATACTTTATGGTTTTCTATCTATAAAGCTCATAAAAAAATCCATTTCAAAACCACAGATATGGTGCAGAAGAAAGTCATCAGCCTCATTGAAGAATGCAGAGATATATCTTGACAAATCTGTTTTGCTGGTTTGCTGTATAACTTAACATCTGAGAGAGTAAGACAAATTTAAATTGCTCTTGTATCAAAGTAAGCATTACGTACAAGAATTACATATTGGAACAGGTCGCTTCATAAGTATAGCACTGAATTTAAATGTGGTATGTATGTGTTGTTACCAATTTGCAAGCTTTCAGCCAGGTCCAACAGGTTTTAATGAATAGTTCCTTAGAAGTAACCAACAAAAGGACTCTTAGCTAGAAAGGATAGGCCAATGATTTCTTCTGCAGAAAGGAGGAAACTGGAGATGCTAGTAGCCTAGCAAGCAAAAGGATAGGGAGCAACACCAGTGGAGTGTACCATGTGAAGGATTACCAAGATGGAAAAGTCACATTCTTCAGCACTCTGAAGTAAACCATCTCGTCTGTGAATCTTACAAGTCCTGTTACACTCCAAGGTAAAATTTGTATCTGAGCTAGTACCAGACAAATGCAGCCCATTGCTTCAGCCCAGCATCTCCTGCTAAGCTTGTCCTGATGCCCTGGAAACAACAGCTGAGGAACAGCTACAGCAGTAGTTATGGCCATCTTGGTGGGAAAGAGTTCTGTTTCAGATAAATGCTCACATACATGAGACATAAGGGAAAAAGTTGTTACTAGGATAAACACTACAGGGCAAGTAACATTATTTACAGCTGTTTACTAAATCATTCTGAATAATGCCAAAAATCTACAACTCTGAGGACCAAACAGGGCATCAAATATAATATTTAACAGTAAATTCAATGAACTATTGCCAAATTGACTAAGAAAATAACACTACCATAAGTCAGAAAAGAAATCCATTATTGTATCTGAATCTCATATACAACAGTGAATTTTGATCCACTGCTTTTTTAAGATTTCATGTTAGTAATCATACTGCACAAAAATCACTAACAGATCAGAAATTGTCACTGATCAATCAAGATAAATTTCAGTGTCATGGGCATCATATACATAGTTAAAGCATGTGTATATTCACTTAACAAAGAAGAAGCAAGGACAGGCAGTACAGTTCCCTTACATGGAAATTCTCCAGGTGCCTTATATGACGTAATTTATCACTTTACTGATCTAGTTTATGTTTATGCTGTCCCATTGATTGAGCAGACAAGGTTAAATTGGATACCATGAAACTGAAAGAACGCTGTAGGAAATCAGAACCACAGTATTTATTATGTGATTATTAGCACTCAGCAAAGTGCTGATAAGATGCACAGTATCTGAAACTCTGCTCAGCATCGTATGAAATGAAGCTTATACTTTTACTAGAGTGTTTACAACATTTTTTCACACATTTTCCATGTATATGACCCCCTATTCAAGGGTCCACTTGTTATTCCACCAGCTTTTCCCATGTGAAAACAGAATTTGACCCAAAGCATCACACATCTGGCTCCACTATCAGCCCCCAGAAAACAACTAAGGTCTTTTTTCCTTAAAGGTGTAATATCTTAAAAGCAAACAAATGCAGAGCAACAATAAACCATACAATTCTCCAGTAGCTGCCAGCTTAGATCTATGGGCATTTTGCTACTCACACACAACTTAACAGAGCCAAGTGCTAGGTCCTGCACTTTGGTCACAACAACCCCCAGCAAAGCTACAGGCTTGGGGAAGGGTGGCTGAAGAGTTGCCTGGTGGAAAAGAACCTCGGGCTGTTGGTGGACAGATGGCTGAAGATGAGGCAGCAGTGTGCCCAGGTGGACAAGAAGACCAACAGCATCCTGGTGTGCATCAGAAACAGCATGACCAGCAGGAGCAGGGAGGTGATTGTGCCCCTGTACTCGGCACTGTTGAGACTGCNTGGTCTCTTCTCCCAAGTAACTAATGGCAGGACAAAAGATAATGGCCTCAAGTTGCACCAGGGGAGGTTTAGATTGGATATTAGGAAGAAGTTCTTTACTGAAAGAGTGGTCAGGCACTGGAGCAGGCTGCCCAGGGCAGTGGTGGAGTCACCATCCCTGGAGGTGTTTAAAAAAATTAGTAGATGTGGTACTTTGAGACCTGAGTGGTCAGGGAGATGTTGGACAAAGGTTGGACTTGATGATCCTAGAGATAATTTCCGACTTAAATGATTCTATGAACTAATGAAAAAGTGGGTACTGACTCTCAGTACATTAATTTTCTAATTAAATATCAGTAACTAACACCCCCTACATACTCCTGTTAGACATATTTTTTACCCAGACATTTTGCTAATTTTTAAATCCTTACAAAGTGCTGTAAGAAGATTGTAAGTGAAGAAAATTGGACCCTGGATAGAATAATTTTAGAATAATTGAAATGTTGAGCTCATTTAGAATAGCTAAATATTTTTTGTCATTCCCCTCTATAGTCATAGATATTCTACTAACTGGATATATACATTCCATAATGAGTAGAGGATTCATTATTCATTACAATTACATTTTTATATTTCCTAGTCCCAGTTTTGTATATTCTGTATAGTTTTCAAAACAATATTTGTTGTATGCTTGATTCTTACTATTATATTGACATTTCAGTACCTGGACAAAACCAATATACTAAAATATTGGTTAATCATATTGATATTAATGATCTTCATTGTCATCCATTCATTCAATGACCATATTAAAATACAAAGTAACATCAAACATTTAAAAAGGTTGTTTGGGGTTGGGTTGTTTTCAAAATATGATGGAAGTAATATTGTAAAGCATATGTTGCATATTTTGCACAAGGTTACCAAAAGAAATTATGGATTTTCTGATGAGGTAAATGGTCATAACAACAGTGAAGTCATTGTCTGTGTCTAGTTAAGCATCTGACCCTGGCTGTCAAAGATGAGGTATGTAAATCTGGTTTTATGTCACAGGAATAGTTGGATTTAGTCTATATACTTGTTAATAGAAATCAGTTGAAAATTCTGGGCATTGAAGAACTTTGGGAAATTAGGCTATTAATGTAATCATAGGTACAGCTGTTTGCCAAACATTTTTGCGCTCATAGAAAACCTCCATCACTGAAATAAAATGTATACATTCTGATTTGCATGCAATTTTCTGTTGTTACAATTTACAATCATCCAAAAATAGTAATAAAATATTTCACAATGAAGATATTACAAATCACCATTCGACAAAAAGTTAACGGTAGAAAAGAATAAAAACTATTAGACCTTTCTGGTATCTCTTCTTGGAAGCAACTTGTTTTAAAACATTCTGCATAGTAAGCCTGATTTTCTTTTATCTTGGGGGATGTCAGAGGTAAGCATCCAGACTCCCTGTGGTAGAGTCAATACAACAAATCTTTTGGTGGAAATGATGAATAATGTTATTGTATATTTAGATTCCAGAGGAACAGCAATCAGTTTGTATTGTTCCATAAATAATGAATTACATGCTTTTCAGAAGAAAATCCATGCTGCTATTTCTTCTTTATCCCATCTTGGTAATAACATACCCTCAGTAACTGTTTAAAGTTCCCACAGGACGTTCAGCTGTGTTTTACAAGTCAATGTCCTAAGGATGCTTATTTCAACACATTTCAGCAGGCATGCTTCTGGGAAGAGAGAAGTTAGATGTTTTTCTTCAAAAACATAATTCTATTGAGTCATAAATATTTTGCTCCTGATAGATTAAGCTTGACAAGCTTTCAGTAAATTAAATACAGGATTCACATGATTCTTTGTGCAGATTCATGATGAACTGCTTTCTGGTCTAGAATGGATTGAGCCAGTGTTGAGAAATTTAACATTTCTCTGGCCTGGGATCACATGCACTGAGACAAAAAAACACCACCACCACCAACGAAACAAAACCCAATCAACTTAATAATTCCTAATTCTAGCCCTAGTATGCATATAACACAGGTTTTTACTAGAAAAGAAAAAAAATCAACCCCCTAAAATCTGCTAAATACAATTACAAGGATAATTGGGCTATTAAAGAATCATAAGTTTTGACTAATCAGTGATTGTGCACCTGCTAATTACCAATTGTTTTGCAGGCACAAATACAGGGGTGCATCGTAAGTGGAAACTTGCAAATGTCCTTGGGTAACAGCATGAAAACGTGTAGAACTTCAGAAAGATGTGGGAGAAAATGTAAAGGTATCGCCTAGAGTTTGATAAATGGACTATCAAGATTTGGATCCTTGAAGAAAGAAAGTGGAATCTCTGAGTGTACAGTGCTAGAGGCTGGACTCATTTATTCTTAGGAAAATAATATAATTTCTTGATAATTTTGATAAATGAAGCCCAAGGTTCATATATTATACAGTGTTATTGTTGACCGCTTCTTTTAGACAAAAGTAGGAAGTGCTTTCAAAATCAAAGTATCAGCTGATTTTAGAGATGATTATAAAGCACTCTGAAATGCTATTTTGTTTTGCACTGGATGAAGATTCATAGATAATAGATCTGATTGTTAAATTAAGGAAAAAAGGGGTTACCAAAGAGAACTATTCCACTGTGAAAGCACTTGGGGTATATAAATTCTGAATGACTTCTTGATTTTGGTCTTCACTGAACCTCCTTTTGTGTGTTTTTGTGTTTAAGTATTTATAAAATATTTCTGGGTTTTGAGAATATAAAGACAGTTGTGCTTGTCATACAGTCAGCAATATCTACTTATATTTAAAACATGATGGATGTTGACATTTGTGAGTATTTCTAAATGCAAGTTCTCCTGTGTATAAAGTTTCAGTTATTCAGGTGGTGCATGGAAATAACTGTGTGATTGGAGAAGCAATAGACTTCAACTAATCACACAGCAGCAACAACCAGCAAAGATATAACTGGGAGAACAAGAATGCAATAATGACATATATGAGCCAGCCAAAGGTCTGTCTAACCCAGTACCCTGCTTTCAGTGGACCATGAGCAAATGACTAGAGGTAAGTATAGTTAGATCTAATGTACCATAATGCTCTTTGTCAAAACCATCCTATCTCTCACAATTTGTATCCCAGGGTCTTCCTAAGACTGAAGTACTTTTTAAATATTTAATGTCTAACGGATTTTTTATCTATTAATTTATCTGTTCTTACCTTGAACACAAATAAACCACTGCCATTTATATTATACTGCAGCAAGTGTTGCTGATTAACTACACACACGTTATGTGCTTGAACCTGCCTCCTGATAGCTCTGATGCCCTCTGGTTCTTCTATCGCAAGAAAGAGTGAAGAATTGGCACTTTCCCCATGCCACTCATGTTTTTATAGACTTCTATTAGCTCTCTTAGTCATTTATTTTTCAAATTGAAGAGTCCTAGTTGGCTTGATCATTCCAAGCCCCTTTATAATTTTTATCATGTGTGTCATTGTTGTTGAGAAATCGATGAATTCAAGATCCATACCCCTTCGAAGGTTGGAGAATATATTTTGCTTTATGCATTGTGAGTAATCATACAGCTTTATTAAGCCTACTCACAGGATCTGAAGACAAAAAGAAATTTATGATGAGTATTTTCAGAACTGAAGCCAATCATTTGTCTGCAAGCTGAATAAAAAGGCTGCATTCATTACGAAGAAATTAACTCTGTTGCCCTTAACTCTAGCAGTTATCATATACAAAGCACTATGAACCTGCTGCTGGTGACTCTGACATGAAAAGTAGATTGGTGCACAGAGAAACAGTGCTGTGAGATTTTCTTTTTCCCTGGACTCTGCTTCAGTACTTGGCCTCAGGGTTTTCTGGAACAGGACAAGTTTCTGTTTTAGCAACATTGGTTTTGCCTTCATTTCCAGCCATGCACCTCCCGGGGACAATCTGATCCTCTGAATCTAGGAAATGAAGAGTCATGGAGCAAATTACAAACCAAGAAAACCTGATCTTATCTCATCTCACTTGCTTTGGTATCTGACTTATGTCAGAACACTGTTTTCTTTGTGAGATTGTTTGCTGCTTTTCCACGAGTATGTCAGGTTTCTTATTTGTCTGTATTTCTCCTTAGCTGTTTTCAACTTTTAATATTGTGATATGAGTTCATTTTAATTACGTTTTTACACAGGTCAGAAGTGTGTTCATATTCTGATAGAGCATTTGCATAGTGACAAATGTTTGTTGAAAAAGTTAGAAATATCTCTTTTAGTTTTCTACTGTTTGCAGATTTATGTTGACTATCTCCAAAATCAGCTAAGCAGACAAAATCTCAAGCTTGATCAAATTGCCTTTTGTAGTTACATCAGCTCTTTTCTTTTGCCCAGCTGGATCATCCAGGTGGATGTCTGTTTTCCTCAGGCCTTTTGGGATTGCCCCTCTAGAACGGAGATGGACCATGAGTAAACAAAATTTTACTGCCAGATATTTGCTTGTGGAATGAGTCAAGTTCCTAACACAGAAGCATCATCATCACCAGAAGAGAAAAAAAATGCTGGGTAGAAGTTTTGTTTATAGTATGACCAGGGAAACTATAGGCTGAAAAGATACAGACACAAAAGATTTCCTCTCACAAGCTGTGTCTCTGAAGCATGTAGTGTATTGGCTTCTGAAATATCACTGGCCTTATCACCACTCTTTTGGGAACGCAGACAAAAAATTATTTCTAAATTTATTCAATTCATTCATATCCACCACACAATTTCATGATGAAAAACAAGTACAGTAACTTCTCTCAGCATTTTAGCGAAATGAAGATGTGTAAAGATCCTGGCTGCCTTCTCTAGTGGAAAACATTGCTTAGTGAAAAGATTTGAAAGGTGACACTGATGACATTGAACTAGGTGGCATAGTGGACACATCAGAAGGGTGGGCCATCCTAGAGAGAGACCTGGGCAGACTGGAAGAGAGGGCCTGCAAGAACTGTGTGGAGTTTAACAAAGACAAGTGCAAGGTCCTGCACCTGGGATAACACAACCAAAGAGCCCGGTCCAGGCTGGGATCTGTGTGTCTGGGGAGCAGCCTTGCTGAGAGAGACCGAGGGGTCCTGGTGGACAACAAGCTGGACATGAGTCAGCAGTCTGCTGCTGGAGCCAGGAAGGCAGATCAGGTCCTGGGCTGCCTCTGGAGGGGCACTGCTAGCAGAGATAGTGACATGTCATCCTACTCTACACCAAGCTGTCAGGCTCCACATGGAGTACTGTGACCACTTCTGGTCCTCACAATTCAAGAAAAATGAGGACAGACTGGAGAGGGTCCAAATGAGGACCACAAGGTGAAAGGGTCTCTCAAAGTGCTGGAGAACCTGGCCTATGGGGAAAGACAGAGAAGTTACGTCTGTTCTCCCTGGTAAAGGGGAGGCTTACGGGGACCTCATCACAGTATTACAGTAGTTAAGGGGCATCTCTAAAGAGAATGGAGTTTCTCTCTTCAGAAAGAGCCACATGGACAAGGGGCAACAGGTACAATTTGCACCAAAAGAGATTTCATCGTGATATAATAACATTTTTTTTTTAAGGGAACAATCATTCACTCAAGCAACCTTCCCAGAGATGTGGTAGAGTTCGTATCAGTGGAAGTTTTCAAGATGAGATTGGACAGGGTGATAGAAAACTTCACCTGTGCTCCCTTTACCACGCAAGGTTGAACCAGGTGATCTTTCAAGGTCTCTCCCAACCTGGGCTGTTCTGTGATCTTATGTTGTATGTCTGGGCTGCTTTACACCAAGACAGCTCCACCAAGGTTTCACATACACTTCTGAGATACTTCAGTGGTTTTGTTTCTTATCTCACAGCACAAGGCTGAGACAAAATCACAAATGGAAAAAAGCCCCAAAGTTTGTGTTGGATCAATAATGTGATTTTGTGGTTTTAATCTTCTCAGATTTACTTTTGAGACTTCTCCTAAAGCTATCATAATTTGGGATGTAAGAGCAAATTAATTTGGTTTTATGTAGAAACCTTTAAAATAGTTTAGCAAAGTCAAAAATGTCTGGAACTTTTTTGAAATATACAAAGACATCAAAAATCTTGGAAAAAACTTTGACGGAAGCATAGAGGTAGAGAAAGTGTAGAAAATTCCCCTGATTTGCCTTAGATTCCATAGAAAACATCTGCCTCGGTGAAAATGCTCCTTCTACAGTGGGAAAAGCATTTAAAGTTGTCCTGATTTCTGCATAATATGCACCATGTATAAAGTCAATGAAGCTCATACTGCATTACATCAATACTGAATGCTAGAGTTAATTGAAGCTCCCAGTAGTTTAGGTAGAAGAAANAAATCTAATTGCTAAATATTAAATCACTTAGAAATTAAATCAAAACCTACTCAATATCTACAGTATCTTTAGGACCTATATCACTGGGGAGTAAAAATTCCAAGAAATTTGAAATTCATTTTATATTTAATTTTATTTTTGTAAATCTTCATTCTAATAGAAAAATAAAAAGTTACGTTTAAATGCCATTAAGATAAAAGGTATTGAAGAGTAAATTGTTTTGTATAAAGGCCCATATTCCTATAAATACACACAGCCTGGCACTCCATTACAAAAGCCACCATCACCACTGTTTCTTACTGGCAATTTTGACAGAAAAAGGAAAGTATGTCAGTACTTTCATCACATATTGCTGGTAGGCTGCTTAGATCAAGGCTGAGAGATGCCAGGCATGGTTTTTATCNNGGCATGGTTTTTATCCCCTCAACGCACAGAAGCCTTGAACCAACTGTGTGTTACATGAGCATCTGCCAAAGCAGCAGATAGGAGCCTTAGTATCAGGTGAGTTGTCAAGAAAATAAAAATGTGTTCCTTTTTTCTCTGTAGCACATTTGTTCATGAAATTATGTTTTAAAATAAAGTCACACCTAAAAAGCAGAGTGCAGAATTGGACTCCATCCTTTCTTCCTATTCAAGTAACATACTAAAAGAAAGGGGGAGGTCTATGTATATGTA
>VYZX01034279.1:19191-30072 GCA_013401335.1 Brachypteracias leptosomus
GAAATCAACACACGAAAGCATATAGAAAAAAGAATATAGAAAATATAATGAGATTACCCAAAAGGAAAAAAGTACTAAGATCTGGCAAGAAAAAAGTGAAATGACAAGCACTGAGAAAAACAATACAACAAAACCAACCACAGAAACATTAGCAATAAAGGCAGAACACAAAGAAAAACTCTTCACAAAGATAAAAAAATATCATAAGCCAGTCACTAACGCACACACATATACACAAACAGAATGAAAAAGCATACAAAATGACAGTCCAATATACAGAAGAGAAAGATCAAAAGAGATAAAAAGGAAAAGTGTTTACTGAAGATAAGGAAGCAGCACTCTGACCAAAGTAAAAAATGACAAAAACCACAGAGATAAGGAAAAGTCACCACAGAAAAATATAAGAAATGAAGTGCTAGAGATCACTAGACAAACAAGTAATCAGTGAGAAAAGAGGTTTTAAGGAAAACAAAACAAAACAGCAAAAAACCAAAGGGGAACTACAACATACAAAAAGACAAAACACTGTGTCTTCAAACTTCACCAGGAAAAGCTTTAAGAGTTGGATTTATCCATCTGCTGGCTCTGTCTGTCTTCTGAACTTCAAGCACATGATGTTCTTCACTGGAATGAGAGAAAAGGACAGCTTCAGTCTTGCATGCTGTGGAGATGCCCTGAATGAGTTAAGATGCATCTTGCTACAATTGATCCTACAGGAACTATTAGAGGCCGGTGATAGCTATTTGCTCTATACCTCATTAAGAATGATAACAAAATAAAGAGATTAAAGTTTAAAAAAGAATGCAGCAGAAAAAGACTTTTTCATGTATTAATCTGGCTAATTCTGTGTAAAACCCATTAAAATGAGGTTGAGAGAGAAATTTAGCCATCCAACTTTTTTCACAGTTCTTGCACAGCTTATAGAAATGCAATTACTCTACATTCTGGTCTACATAGAGCAAAATACCTGTTCTTGTTGTACTGTACCTAAATTAAAGAAACCCATCAGTGCCATAGCTTAATTGTACAGAGAATAACAATTCTAAATTACCAAAATAAACATTTTCATTACCTAAGTCATCAAAGCTAAGCTAGAGTCATTCTAAACAACCTAGGTAGGACCAGTCAAAGGATCTGAGATCTCCTGGGAAATAAAATTAATGCTGATGACTGAGAAGAGATATGCTTGCAAAAATCCCTCACAACAGCCTGAACAAGGAGTCTCACACCTGCCCATGCAGACACCATCGTGCTGAGGCATGAATGGCCACTCCATGTTAACCCTTACCATGGCTGAAGAAGTGCCAAGTTTTTCAGAATAGCACATAACTTTTTTCTTCAGAAATCCTTTCTATGATGATCTCACATTACCTTTGCAACTTGCCTTAGTAGATCTACAGCAGCTTTGGGGCTTGTAGCCTTAGATTTTACAGTAATGAAAGCAGTATAGAGTCATGGTCCATCCAGGTGCAAACAGAGATCCTCTTGGCAATGCACGTTGGTCTCTAGTCAAGGCAAGAATTCTCTGCTAAAACACTAATCCCCTCATCTCACTGCCTCCACAGCAGTCCTGGCACAACACCACAGCAAATAATTCATGAAAGAAGGTTAGGGGCCAGTTTCTATGCTCCATCTCACACAAGAAAGAAGAGCTTCTACATGCAGCAGCCTGAGTGTATCTTAGAGGCACAAGTGCTCCTGAGGCCAGTGGGGACAACTTTATCCTGACTTTTGATCACTGAAATTAATTCTAGAAGGATGTAATCTATGAAAAAGATGCTGCAAGATCTCCTGAGCTGCTGGCATAGAAAGAATTGCAAGAACCTTAAGGGCAGGTTTTGTAAATCAGGCAGAAGGATACACTTGCTAGATATGAGGTCTCTAGTGCTCATAAACAGCAGAAAAAGTACAAGATCTATTACAGGAGATGGGAAGAGAAGCAGGAGTGGGAGAATGTGCTGAAAAATACCTTATTTTGCAATAAAAATGCCTATGTTTTCCATGGTACAGCAGAGACATAACTAGGCACAACTACTATATAAAAGTGTTTACATACAAATACAAAAGCCTGTATGCACAGAGATATAAACAAAACTTTCATATAGAGATAATGGGAAACAAAGTAAGAGATCATTTTTTCATGTTACTCCAATTATTGGAGATGAGGTTTTCACCCGAAACATCTATTTCTGGTGCCCTTATTAGGAGTCTTATCTTCCTACATAAATTATAGAAGAGCAAAGGATTTGAAGCACTGAAGTCAGAACCTGCTTTTAATAACCTGTATAATGAAAACGGATTCACAAGTTAACAGCCTAAAACAATCTGGATACTTTTTGCTCCACCACTAGCCAGCAATTATTTAGGCTCATCTAAAAACCAGGTTGACTAGGATCTGTCATTTTTTTCATGTGCCAGTACAGTATTGCTGCTAGTACAAACCTCATGATACCTCACTCCTGGTTTAGAAAGTTTGAGAAAAGCTCATTGACATGTCATGAACTTTTTACTATTATAGTAAGAATTATTTTTCTAATTACCAGGATGTTTTGAAAAGCTAATCAGTCTGCAGACTCTTCAGTTGTGCCAGTTGTTTCCATGATGATTAATACAAAATCTACTTTCAGTGGCTTACTGCACATATGGTGGCAAAGTCTATAAACTCTGAGTTTACCATAAATTAACCAAAATAAAACACTGGATTAGGCATCAAATATGACTCAGTGGGAATTTTATAACTGAATTTAGCATGTGGAATGCTAGGATAAGGCATACCAAATCCATAAAGCAGGAACACAAATATATTAGAATAAAGAGAGATCTGATTTGCAAAAAACGAGCAAAGTTAGAGGTGCAGGAGAAAATGATAAAGCCAGATTATCTGTTGATATAACCCTGCACAGCCCTTAACTAACTCTACAATGTTAAAAAGCATCCCAGAGTGTTTCATTTGTTAAATTATCATCAGGCTGGAAGATTAGATAAGCATATTATTTCTGAATAAATATCAGCAAAGCATTATCAGTTTCTGATCCAGAAGAAAACAAACAGTAAAATCAACATTGTGCAGGGACATCTCTCTTCTAATTAAAGGTCTAATAAGACAAGAAGATCAAACATTAAAATACACATTTTGAATACATGGATTCTAAGGAACAGCATTAATGAACAGAGCCACATCAAGATTTAAATTAAAACACCAGGTCCTGAGAAAAGAGCAATAATAAAACTAGGATCCAATACAATTTTACATTGCTTTTGAGGTGGTTGTAGCAATTCTGGCTCTACAGGCAGAACATTCATATTCCCAGTAGATCTTATAAGTTTGAAACGAATGTTACATTACATATGCTACCCCATTACTGTATCTACAGGGAAAAGCCTGAGTAATAGTGCTTTCCAACCAACTCCTTTTTACTCATGTATGAGTGATGGAAGTGGCAGAGCTATGAAGGAGAGGTGAATGGCGAGAAAAATACAGAACCAGACACATACAAGAACAATAGCAAAACAAAAAATAAAGGCCTTGTGAAAGACCTATGTGCCAGCATCAGAGAAAGCAAAAGATGAGGAGGAAAAGACTCAACCTTTTAGCAAACTCAAGTTTTTGAAGGTTTTCTTGGGGTCTCTCTGAAATACAGCCTGAAGGTGTTGGAGAGCAAACCTGAAACCAGCTTCTGCTGAAGAAAGTTTCTGATAAATATTTTAAAAATTGATATCTACGTAATCAGGCAGAAGAAAGGGGAAGAAAAGAAGAAAAAAAAAAAAAGGAAAAAAATCAGTTACTTTGAAATTTTGAGTTGTGCTGTTGCATGAGAAAGACAAAGTTCAAAAAGGTCTATGACTGCCATCAAACTCTGCAGGCAGGAGGCATATTTATTTACATAAAAGTCAGACAATACATTAGACTGTGTGTGCTTAGAAGCAGATAGATGGAATGGAGTCACAACTCCAAATGAATATTAATCCACTACTATGGCTAATTTTAACAGTTTGAAAGTCAACAAACACATTTGTCTTAAGTCCGGAAGGAATAGATGTGCTTTGAAGTGAAGTGATGAAATTATTGCAGGAAATAAAAAGATAATATTATAGCAAGTGTTAGAAAAATGAAACAGTGGCTTGTCAAGTATCTAAAGAGAAATGGATGCAGATAAATTATAATTAAATGTGAGCATTACAACAATTTTTTATGCTTCAAAGCTATGCACTACAGCTAATTTATCTTCAGTCATTCACTATTCTTAATGGGCAAAATTGGCTTTTACTGGCTATTTCTTTCTAAAGTTATGAAGATTGTTTTTTTCTCTGTGTGTCAAAGCACAGGTCACAAAAATTCTGCCCCTGACCTAAGGTTATTAGTGCCTGAATGGCTGATGAAAAACAACAGGAAAGAATAAACAGGGACTCAGTTTCTCCTGAATCCAGTGGAAACCACTGTGCATTTCAATAGTGCTGAAATTGGCTCTTAAACCAGTTTTATGCTTACATTATAGGACTTACTATTTTCCTCAGGTTTTTTGGCCAGTGATAGAGAGATTGATCAAACTAATTGGCTTTTTATATTTTTTGAAGTAGTTTTATCTTTTTTTGTCTCAAGAAAAAGCAGATTTTCAGGCAGGATTTAAATGTGCATGGCAGTAGCTTGATAAATGGTGAAGAAAGAAATTTGGTACTTGAAAAAGGCAATACAGAAAAATGTATAAAATTATGAAAGAAAAAATACAGAGTGCACTTCAGTAGATCAGGAGAGAATCTGGCAGAGAAGGGCTGAGCTCTGAAGTCAGATTCTGATCACCATTTGCAGAAGACATAACTGACTGAGGACTTCAGATGGAACCACTTTGTAATTGTGGCATGAAATAATGTTAAAAGTTGCAGCCCTAAACATCTTGAGTTCCTTTAGAACAGCAATACACTCAACAACCATTATAACATAAAAAATACCTATGGATGTCTTAGCTATCATACTTTTCCAGAACTAATCATGATTCCTATCTTAAGAGCCACCTAATCACTCTTGAGAGCTTGTGTCTAAATTCTCTATGGCCAGTGTGGTGTTACCTTCCATGCATCATTTAAAAGGTGAAAATTGTTAAGGAACAGACTGTATTTCTAATGGATAACAAGATAATCCTTACTATGATTACCAGGAATTTTGTCAATAAACAATAGATGAGACAAGCCTTCAGCCTATTCAGTTACAGAAGTTTAACCACATTTGTACATTTTTGAATGTTATCCTTACACTGTTGAACAAATTTGTGCCTCTGTTCTGCTAGAAAGATAAATATGGGGACACTCCACATGACTAATTGTAATGATACCTTTAGATTTGTTCAACTTTTACACAGCTCTAAAGGTCAGGTACATTCATGAGGTGAATGTTATTTTTTAATCCATCTAATTTTCTTTTAAAAAGCCCTTCAGGCAAGGTTTCTAAGACTTCTATATCTACTGCTTAGTTGACAGTCTTCAAACTAATTTAACAAACTTCATTAGTAGCAATACTAATATACTATCATAATTTTGATAAGGCTTTCTAGCTCTGTAATTTTAGTGAACTTTCATGTCCCTTTCTGATTCAGATGAGTTCATTCTCAGCCCCATCTGACCCCTGAAGTTTCTGCCCACCCACACAGATAGACATGTGCTATAGGAGATTATGCATAAGTTAAGAAGGGGAGAAAGATATAAGTTAGCTTTCTTTTCAGTTCTTGGATTTGGTAGGTCCTTCTTCCTCCACTTCCAAACTGGGCTTCTCCAAGGACACTGCTACACACACCATCTGAAGTCCTTTATCAGTTTGGAGCTCCTCACAGAGTGACAACATTTTCATTAGACATACTCTGGTCTTTCTCTGCCCCTGTGTACTCCACATTCCTGTTAAACCTTCGTCGTGCTCACACCCTGACTCCCAACCCCTTGAATGAACTGCCAGAACCTGAAGAAAATGTGGGTTTTTTCATTCTTTCTCTATAACTTCATCTTTCCAACATTCTGACAACAAAATGGCAAATACTTTTTTTCAAAACTAGATTTCAACTTTGGGACATAACTATTAAAGTGAGCTAACACTATTCCTCAACTTTGTTTGAGCTTAAATTTACCCTGCCTGTTACGAGGAGTTACATCAGCTTCAGTCATATGTAAGAGTTGCTCAGGGTCAGCAACAGCTCAGAAACAGATTTCACACGAAAAAAGCTAGATGTGCCTTCTTTGTAGCAACATGTCTCTCTTCAGAACACCTTTTTAAACCTGTGAGTGAAAAGCCTGATGAAAAACACTGACTTTAATTAAAAAAAAAAGCAGGCTTTGTCACAAGTCAGGCAATTACTTGGCCAAATAGTGATTTTTGTTTTCATGGTCATGCTAAAGAATAATAGCTATTATTACATTTTATTAATCATTTTTAGAGAATACTATTGATGCCTAGGCCCTACATTGTGCCAGGTGCAGGACAGCACAGATCAAAGGAAAATGGCCAAAAGCAGAGGGCAGAGGTGTGTAAGGCATCAACCTCCCAGGTCATCAGAGAGACACAGCACAGAGCTGGCTACTGCAGGCGTGGATGGGGCATGTCTGCAAACACTTTCCTCAGGGCTTCAGATGCCAGGGTTAACCTTTAAGGAAATAAATGAGACACTTCCACCATCAGAGGAATTAAAGATAGTGCTACAAATAGATATTACTCTGAATTACTCCCCTGGAATTTTGTATCACAGAAGTGTGAAGAATCATGCGAGCAAACCAGGTGCTGAAGCTGCAGAGTTTCAGCAGTCTGGAAACAGAGACCTGCATTTCAAGATTTTTATCAATGCAATGCTGACCTAGGAACACTCTCTGGCATCTGCTTCCCTGGGGTTAAAAGAATCACAGGACGTTTTGGGTTGGAAGGGACCCTTAAAGGTCATTTAGTCCAACCCCCCCTGCACAGAGCAGGGGCATCTTCAACTGGAGCAGGTTGCTCAGAGCCCTGTCCAACCTCACCTGGAATGTTCCAGGGATGGGGCAAATAGCTTCAGCCACATCATCTGGGATCCACGCTATGCATTTGTCTGTTTAGGACTTCATCTGTTTAGCAGTTCTGCAAAGGAAATAGACAATTAGCAATGCAAAATATGCCTCTCCTTTCTTCTTCCCCCCCCCAGTTCATTTAATGGGGGGGGAAACAAGAAAAAAACCCAAACCTGCTCATTACTTCTGCTGCCTCTTCTGCAGCACTTCCAGTTCCCAAGCCATCAGAAACAAAACCTGCATTGCTTCCCCAGTGTTCCCAGGCACCAAGCCACCACTGTGGCTGATTACTGGTATCATTTTCACTTAAAGCTGTAATAACTCAGGAGGAAATCAAGCCTCATATATTTTTTAAAACCTGCAGAGAACTCTCCTTTATTGTAGAGACAATGAAAATATATTTTATGGCTGAGTTTATTAAAACAATTTTGTGAACACTGGAATACCATTTTAGATATGCAGCTTCTTTTCCCACAAAGGTATTTTGCTTTTTTTAAGAGTTCCTGTATTTAAATCTATCATGAACATTTTACAAAAGCCTAAATGCATGTATTTTTATGAAATCCTCTCTGAGGCTTTTGAGAGAAATGGAGCTATTTGTTCTAGTAATCTTACACAAGTTTTTAGAAGAACCAGCTTATCATTACTTGTATTTTCAAACATGATTTTTTTACTCTACACAAGAGTAAAACATGTCTTGTTTTTCATTTGTTCACAGTTTCTAATGCCATCACAACTCAAAAACCTAGATTCCTTTTTTTGTTTCTCACCAAGGTACCGGTAGTAATTTAGAAATTACTAAATTAAGTGGTAACATTTCAAGTAATTATCCTCTCATATGCACACAGGTACAGACGCTACTTTTGTACACTTAATAACAAAGAAACATTTTTAGTATAGGTAGCCCCAAGTCACACTCTTCCCTGCTTCATTTAGCTGGGGAAATTTGAGATGGAATTCAATTAATTGGATTCAGCTTTGCTCTGTCCCCATGTAAGACTGAAGCCAAAGCTTATTTCAGATCTTGCATTTTCAATCAATGTCATATTGACAAAATTTATAGGGCATTTGGGGATCTCCAGCTCCTCAGCAACCAGTGGCTCTTTCTGGTGCCTGAGGCTCAGATGATCATACCTCCAACAGCACAGCTCTAGATGCTGAAGCAACTTCAAATCCCTACTTTAGATAGAAAGTGATGTTTTATTTTATGCTCTTTAAGCCACAATTTGGGATTCTATGTGGAACTAAATGATGTGTTGGGTTTCCTGCATATAAATTTCAGCATGAGCAGTATGCCTGGTTTTCACTGTTGTATCCAGTAATTGTCTCCAATGAAACAAACAAAACCAGATCCTACTGCTTGTCACTGAATTTCTTTATTTTACTTGTTGAGAACATGATGTGCTCGATATTAAGCACAACTTTCATAAAACTGTGTCATTTCTTTGTACTCAGCAATAAACAAGAGTTGACTGTATTGCAACAATTCAAATCACAAAAATAACTTCAGTTAATTCAGTATTTTCAAGGTATAAGCACAGAAATACCTCAAAAACAATACTCCAGTAATCCCTGTGGATGTATTACAAACTTATAAAATATGAAAATGTACAGGAGGTAAAAATCTGTTAAATGAAGAAAACATAGCTGCTGGAAATGCTGTACTATCCCACATTTCTCAAAAAGCTGATTTAACAAGAATGGTGTATTTTGTTACAGTACTTCTTAAGGGTCATTTTTGTTAAGTTCAGACTCTTGTTTTCCCTATTTTCCTCCACTTTCATACTATCATGAAAATGGAATCCAATAGTTTAGAAAAAAAAATGGTGCTATTAGCCTCAAACTTTCATTTACTGATAATAAGAATAAAGTTTAGTGGATAAAGTGAATAAGAACTCTAATTTACTCTTGAGGTTAACATGCCCTGGAATCTGTTGTCAGAAATGTAGTTTTATATAGCAGCCATTTCTATTGAGTTCATGAGGTAAAAAATAGTCTTTTAAAATAAAGCTACCAGACGATAATGTGACTTCAGGAAAATGATCAGGTTTTCATCTTACTGCTTAATAAAGCAGATTTAGATATGCCATTCAGATCCAATTGGAAAGCGCCCAAAACTGTATTAGTCTTGAGGAAAACAAGCATTTAATTGGCGTTTCATTCACAGACAATTTCTTCTCTCTTTCCTACCTTTCTGGTTGTGCTATGTACATGATGCAAAACAGATGGGAATATTCTTCCTGCAAAGTCTGTGATGTGAGCATTGTTGTAAGCCAAGACCAGCTGTTACTGTGGAATTTAATTTCAGTCACTCCACTGTTTATCGATATAAAAAACATATTAGCCCTCCAAGTCTCTGATTCTTTTAAAGGCTTGTTTCAGCTAAAGCAATGCTAATTATTAAGAATAATATTGTATATGACACATACCGATTTACGTGGGTTTGGTCTCATTTTTACTGCTGTGCCTTGAGCCTGCCATTATGATAATATATTTTGAAGCATGGGTTACTTTAAGATTGAATAAAGAGACATAGGGTTTTTATTAATTTTATAAAATCAGCTCTGGTTAGTAACAAACTTAAACTACCTTCCAACCTACTTTCACAATCTCAGTGTGCTTAAATAAATGAGCAGTTTGGTTATCTTAGAGTCTCTGTGTTTCTTCCATCTCTTTCTACCTCCTGCTGTTGATTTCAGTAAAATTGAGACATAAGGCTACAAGAGCAACTAAACTAACTAAACTAACTAAACAGAGACTCAAAAATTGCAGACTATTTAGTGTTTCCTAAGTCAGATTCCTTTTTTTTCCTGTGGAGAATTCAGGAAAAAGTATCACAGGTAGTTTCCATGGGAATTTCCATGGAGATGTGGGGAAATGAGGCTGAGTAGTGATCAGTATCTGGACCCTCAAAGTTCATCCAAAGTATGTTATGGCATCTGGATAATCTTGTCCTTGGAAATGGATGAGTGAATCAGATACTAGAGGTTTTGGTTTGAAGTATATTGGTGTGAGGAGTTAGTCACAGATAAAAAAAGCAAAACTTTTAAGGGAAAATGAAATCCCAAGAAAAATGCTAAACATGGTGTGCTAAGGAGAATTTTGTGGTGTTGGTAGAAAGAAGGAAGGTGGACAAAATATGGCAATTAAGGGACTTTTTTGGGCTGTCCAGCAAAATCAGAGCATTGTGAAATTCTGACAGTAAAAGTAGAAATTCACTCATGACATGTTGCTTTCTGTGCCTGAGTTTCCCTGATTCCTACACTGAAATTTATAGTATGACTACATATGAGAAGTGAGTTCGTGATTTTCTGGCTACAGATGCTCCCTATTGCTCAGTTAAAATAACCTCTTTTCACAAATGTTTAGGCCACAGAACCTGCTCAGTGTCCACAGTAAATGTCACATGATTTAAACACAGCAAATAACTTAAAAATAAAATAAAAATATTCCCAACATATTTTATATGAAACATCCATTTATGTACAATGTTACATTAAGCCTAAAGCAAGGTGATTGACATGTTTGTGACATGTCTTCTGTAGTACATAAAGGAGTGAAGCTTCAAAAAACAATGGAGAGAAGAAAACGTCCAACAAAGAAATCATGCAGTAATCAAATTAATTTATTTTTCTTATTTTTGCTTGAGTACTCTTTGTTGTATCTTCTCTAAAAATTAGACAAAGTTTGAATAACAAGAGAATACTGAAGTTGAGTATTCTCTATCCCCTAACAATTCTCCTGTTACCTTCTTGCAACTGTACCTCAAAGACTTAATTAAAGGTAAGTTGTTTCATTAAACATTTTTAGTTCTTGATGGGGTGGAAGATGGAAATTCTCTGTTCCAATATCTGGCATATTTGC
>VYZX01034280.1:1022-14550 GCA_013401335.1 Brachypteracias leptosomus
GTGTCTAATTCTGGTACAGATGAGCTGTTGCTCTCACATTGCAAAATCTGCGATAGATGCTGCTGATCTATGGAGCAAGCACTTTGCTTGCCACCAATTTTTGAGTCCTCAGCACTGAAGTTCCTTGAGGTTTGTATGAGTGTGTTGCCGTTGGCACAGAGCCTCTTGATGCACAGAATGTTCATTCGTGTTAAGTCACTCCACTGTCAACTGAACCACTGTCCTGTTTATGCAGGTTCTTTGCAAGACCTGCTCTCAAGCAGACAGAAGTGTATTATAAGAAAACTCTGCGAGGCTGTGTTCAGTTTGTGGAGCTGCTGGCTCTACTTTTCAAAGGGACTGTTCCCTACTGCCCAACAAAACATGGGAAAACATTTCCCATGGAAAACTTCCATAGGATCNTGCTATGTTTAAAACATCAATACTGCCTTTGAAGATGCTGTCAAGAGTCATGAATTGCCTGCTCCATTCAAACAGAGAAAAAAAAAAAAATTATGTGTCATTTCCTTCCTCTTCTTTAACCCTCATCCCCTTTGCAAATTGGCTACCCTACCTTTAGGGTAGTTGTTTTGAACTTTTTTTGCTTTAGCAGTATCTGAATGGGTACTGAGACATGAACATAGTCTTTTCTTATCCTGTTTGGGACTTCACTGCCTGTTTTCATTTTTCTCTCTATGTTTCATCCAGTCTTTATGTGGTATTTTGTAAATGCTCCAGTATTACAGTTGATGTATTTAGTAGAAAAGCAAATGCAAGAATTCTGTGAAATAGTTTAATGCCTCTTCCAGATGTTTGTGTGAGATAGGATTCACAATTCTTCATGAAAATAACAAATTGAAATGCGGTATGGTGAAAAGCAGAAAGAGAAATGTTTGAATTTCATTGGCAATTATATAATGAAATGTGTGGAATTGTGCTTGTGCCATTGAAAAAGTACACATTAATCAGAACTGTGGTTTTGAATCTTTTCTTATGAAGGATATAGTTTGTATGATTCATTAATGACTGAAATTGCCTGGCAGAGAGCAATCATAAACCTACTCTGGTGTTTTTAATATATGCAACAGTGTGTATTTAATACGTGCTCCAACTAGTTGTGGGTGACAATGAATTCCCTTGGCCCTGTATAGTTTGCAGTATCTTTTGTCAGCAACTGTCAGAACAGTACTTAACTCATCAGTTTACAAAAGTCTTGTCTGCTCAAGGACAAATAAAATTTAAAAATAGTTCTTGATGTCACCAGTGGTTCCCATATACAAAACCAGTGGGCTTTAGTTATCCTAAATTCATTCAGTCCCAAGGGGAATAGCAGGGCTCTTGGGAGATAGTGCATCTTCCTCAAAGAATTTTGCTTATATCATGTAAAGAGCAGTTCATTCATATGAATATTAAAATGTGTTGCCAGGATTTTATGGTCTGGTAAGAGTCAATGTTTGAAGCTCTAGATTGTTGAATTAAATTTTCTCAGCAATCTGTTGTTCTATATAGAGAGCTATTTAAGTCAAATGGTAATCAAAATCCTTTGTCTTGTAAATCACTACAGTTTAAAGCAATCACCAAACTGACTTTGATTTACTTCAGGCAAGTGGATCGTAGAAGTAACTAGACAGCAATGAATGAAAGAAAATTTTGTCTGCCTCTTAGACTTTTGTCCACCTTTCCTCCTCAGCCAGCCTCAGCTGAAATACATCATACACTAAAACTACATTTATTGAAGAGTTATAGGATGAAGTTAGCAGGATTGGTGGGGGTTTTTTTACCATTATGGCAAAAAAGTTTTATTCATGGTTTCCAATTTGCCTGTAATGCTGTTTTGTCAGGACCATTTCTTTTCATAATAACAAATACTGTCATTGCCTGGTTTTATCCAAGTAATTAACTAATATTCATGGTATTACAGATTATTTCTACTAGGAGGAGAAAACAGGGATGGAATAGGCCTTTGTTGTCCTCTTGATTTACAAATTAAATATATAGGGGCCCTTAATGCAAGAATACAGGAGGTTCTTGTTTTGTTGAATATGGTAGGAGTATATATCAGAAGGTGTTTATTTCTTTCCTCTGCCTGCAGTCTCTTCTCCAGTGAATGCTTTCTGTCAAAGCTCTCTTAACTTTCAGTAGCATCACATTAGCAGTGTCATTTTTCTTCTTTGGCACCTCTGATATTTGCAGCTGAGACCATGTGGAACAGCAACATCAAAGCCTATCCCTCAAATCCTTCTCTTATGCATGAGTAAAAGCATTTGAATTCTAGATAGGCGTGTTTTCTGTTATTCTAGCCATGCTACTGAACAAAAGGACCTATGAGTTTTTGGTCTCGGGTTATTCAAAGGGATGATGTGACCACCTTAGCTCTGTCACATTATTACTTACCCCAGCTCTTTAATTCCGTCCTGATCTCCTCTAGATGGAGGTCTAGGGCTGCTCCTACTGCAAGGATTGCCTTTCTCTTCATGGAAAAATTCAGTTCATTGCTTTTAACAGGGTGTTTTGTTTTGTCTTGGGGGAAAATTACCTCTTGCATCCTGTAGTTTTTGGAGGTGGCTGTACATCCCAAGGTGTTTTTGGTACTTTCTTTAAAATGTGTGTACACACTTCAATAGTGAGTATCTTAGAGTTTCTCTGTTCTTTTGCCTGTTTACTAATGAACCTTCTCTCATAGCTTAAATTTGTCATGCTTCTCTAGGAAATATTTTTGTGTGCCCAAATAGAGTGTGTGTTTGTGGTATGGCAATAGGATAGAAATGAAAAGTAAGCTCTGTAGAGCCTGTTATCTGTAGACAGTTGCAAAGACAGTTGAGTATTTCTTGCCTTAGTGCTCAACTCCTACAGTGAAATCTGCAACTTTAAACTAGGTACCTCTGTCCTTCCTAGATATGTGTGCCAGAAACTTGGCATCTTTAAGAAATATTCAAAGGAGCTCGCACATTGTGAGCAGAGGGAAGAAGAGTGAAGGACTGGGAAATAAACGTATGAAATCCATTTGCATTTGCAGAGACTGTGGAAGTCTTAGATACTTAAAGGAAACATTGATTACATCCCTGAATTTTTTTAAGGATGACCAGCTCACTCTTTAGTTTAAAACCCTAAAACCTGAAGAATAGTTGTTTCCTGTAATGTATGCAGTGCCTTTTTCTGAGCAGTCCTCAGATTATAAATTTAAATCCATAACTCTTCTGCTTTGGGTGAGCTCACACTTGTTGCTTAGTGTCTTCTGCATCCATTACATGACTTAGCAACTCCGTATCATCAGGCTGTGATAGGCAGTTCTTCAGTCATGTAGGCTTCTGACCAGGACTAGTTAAGAAGGAGGAATCAAGAATAATACAAATTTTAATCTCTCATGCATGGAAGAACCAGTATCTGTAGATACTTCTTCATAACAAATAGAATATTTACAGGAGATACTAAAAAATTGGGCAGCAGTAACTGAATGCTCTTTGTTTAACTGAGATTAATACTGTTATACTGTTTTCCTATTGACAATATTTACTGGATCCAGCCTCTTGGATAAATTAGATATTTAGATGCCTAATTCATTAATCCCAAGAAAATGCAGACGTGTTTGGTCTCTGCCAAGAGAGCATTGCTTAAAGTAAAATTATTGGTGCCAACAGGATCCCAAGTGTCTTCAGTAGTTAGCTGGATTTCTTTATGCATCAGTTTCTTATACTTAAAGCTTCAGATGAACTGACGACTTGTGTGTTTGCCTACCCTCAGGGAAAGTGTTGCCTTTTCTGTAAAGGTGAGTGGGGTGAGGAGATAAAAGCAAGGTATTTGCTTTTAGTGTATGGAAATAGATATTATGATTTTGAGATAGACATTAAATTAAACATGACAATGATTTGCAGCCCTGAGTTCCTCCAAATTGTGCTTTACTTTTGGGGGGTGGGAGGGATTGGTTGGTTGGTTTGCACTTTCTTTTTTTTTTAAAACAAAAACCAACAAACTGACAGAAACTCACAACAGGGCCTGTTATATGTTTTTTTTATCCCATCAACTAGACATTAGTTTTTCATATATATTATCCTACTCAGGAGCATGTAGGTGCTCAAAATGGGATAAACAATATAAGTCTTTATCCTATGAAACTGAAAGAAAAAAAACCACGAAGTAAGTTTAGCATCAAAGACTCGGAGATAATATTATCTCTAACTGTAGAATTTCTAATATAGCATGCTCTTATTTTGGCCTTCCAGTACCTGAAGGGGCCTACAAGAAGCCTGGGTAGGGACTTTGTAAAAAGGCTTGTAGTGAAAGGATGAGGGGTAACAGGTTCAAACTGGACGAGGGTAGATTTAGACTGTAAATTGGGAGGAAATTCTTCACTTTGAGGGTGGTGAGACACTGGAACAGGTTGCCCAGGGATTTGTGGATTTTCCATCTTTGGAAGTGTTCAAGGCCTTAATGGATGGGGCCTTGTGCAGTCTGGTCTAGTGGAAGGTGTCCCTGCCATAGCAAGGGAATTGGAATGAGATGATCTTTGAGGTCCCTTCCAACCCAAACCATTCTGTGATTCTATGTTTGGAAGTAAAGTCTAAGGGAAAATTACCTGGGTAGCAGTTTATCTCAATAACATACAAAGCTTTATAACAAACTGAAAATAAAAGAATAATTAAAGATTTAGAAATAAATTATATAAAATGCCACATGAGTTTAACAGGGGTAAATTGTGGCAGAACAACTTAAGAGCATTCTTTGTAAAATAAACCATGTTTACAGATGGAAGATTTGGTAGCTTTTATGTATCTGGTGTTCAATAAAGCATTTGCTATTGAATTCATACTACAAAAGTAGTAATGAAACTGAAAAAGATGTTCTTTCATGCTTTGATCTTTTGTGATTGGATAAGAAAGCAGCTAGAGAAGTAGCAGCAAGTTGTGCTATGTACTGAATATTCTTGACAGGAAGAGGAGGGGAATGGTTTGTGCCTCTCAGTCAATCAGAGGACATATTACTTAAGGGTAGTCCAGTCTCTTGCAGGTACACTGGGTCTGGATCTGTTCTTGTTCCTTCAGGACTAACAACCTTCCCTTCCGCAGGGAAGGAGAGAATAAACATCTAGGAAATAGTCTGGAACACTTGCTTCGACCAGGGGGCTTAGTAGTGTGAAGAAGCAGTAAAGGTGGGTGGGGGAAATAGGAAGGTGCCTGCAAGTCCATCTTTCCTTCACAGAAGTTTTTTGTGGTCTCATCTTTCCTTCTCATTGCTGAAGTGGCAGCAGCAGCAGCTGACTTTTCTTAGTTTAGCCTGTGGACAGGAGCAAGCAGATGCACTAATTACTGTCTGTTTTGCTAGGGAACTGGGATTGGATTAGATGAAAGCATATATGGAGCCTGAGGGAGCCTGCTGATCAGTGAATCAGAGTGATTTTTAGGCAGCCATGAAGAAATAAACCTAAGAAAGACATTTTCAATCTTGCAGTCTTTCAATCAAAAAATTGCCCCTTCACACTTCCAGTCTGACATAAAAGCTTCATGGTCAGCAAAGATGTCTGGGAGGAGCTCATGTAGTGTACTTCTTTGGAGATCTTCCCTCCTCTCTCCACAAATTCAATAAAGCTGTATTTAAGTCAGTAGGTTTCTCTCAGTGAGTACCATGATATCTACTGCTGGCATTTCTGGCTTTTCTAGCATCATTCACGGAAATGTTCAAGTTTTCAGAATATTTAGCAGGCTGACTGTAGGTTATTTGTTTCTCCGTCTCCATACTCTGCGCATCATGTAGGTGCTGTATTACAGTAATTCTTTCCCAGACATTGAAATATCTTGGTTTAATTTTCATTATTATTTTGCCTTTTCTGAATCTTTTCTTTAAAAAATAAAAAAATTTGTATCCCTTTTGCATTTTGGCTTGATTTTTGTAAAGATTTTTGGTGCATGCAGTTAAACATGTTGCAAATAGACCTGCCTCTGTTGTATGTCAGGCTGTCTGCCAGAATGTTTTTCAGCTAAAGCTCTGCAAAAAAAGTAATGAAATACTGTAATATAAAAGGCCCCTTGCAGCAGTGAAGCTGATGGTCCTAGCAGAGAACGTCAGGTTTAGAAGAGTAGAGAGAAGCATGAATAAGATTATGAAGGGGTAAGGGCAGAGCAAGGGCTGGAGATAAGGCTTCCAGAGCAAAGAACTGGAATATGTGTCAAATCGCGACTTGAAGGTAAGAGAAATAGTGCAGCATAAACAAAAGGAGACATAAATGACAACCATCAAATTAACAAAGAGAGCAACATGACAGTAAGATAAGAAAAGGGGTACTAACGCTCTCTGTGTGAAAGTGGAACTTTTCAATTGACATTGAGTTAGGAATGGAAGTTAGATTGGACTAAATGGGCAAAGGACAAGGGTGATGTGAATTGAAAGGCAAAAACACTGTTTTGTTTTTAACAGTTTACACTTTGAGGATACCCTTAATAGTTACTTGCCTTAGTCCTGTATTGCCAAAAGTGCTGGTAGCTTGGGGAAGAGAGCTATTACTTGACACAAAAGCTGTAGACTAGTGAAACAGAAACTAAGGTCTAGTTTTCATAGTTGCAGGACATAGTGAATTGTGGAATTCATGAAGGTATTGAACTCAAAAGTTTTGGATAACAGTTATTAAAGAGAAGTCTAACACATTCTGATAAATGAGTTCTAAATAAATAATTCATAAGTAAAGATTTTTTCTGGGGAAACGAGGCTCATAGGAGTGTGGTGTCTGATTTTTCTCGTCAGTCTTTTCCTCTACTAGTAACTTTTGAAGCTTATAGCCAGTTTGAATCATTGAGAAAGAAGTGAAAGGTCAGATATACCTTCCAACAGACTTTAAAATTGGTGCCTGGTTGGAGGAGAGACCAAATTAGTATTCTTGAGGCAAGCAGAACATTGACATTATACATTCATTTCGGCAAAAACAGGTTGAAAATCCACATGTCCTTCCCAGCTACCGACACAGCATTTCTCTCTGTGCTGCTAGCTCACTTCTTCCTCAGGCCAACATCAAACTCAGCAATGTCCCCCCCAGCACATCCTTATCTCCTGTTCTTCATCTGTTTGCCCTTCTCCATCTCAAATCAGCCAAGGGGGAACACACTGCCAAGAGAGGGACCAGGAAGCTGACCCCAACAGAAACTCTCTTCAAACTGATCAGCCCCTTGTTACTTCTCTCAAACTGGTCAGTTCCTAGTTAATATAGCTCTAGCCTCACCTACCACCTCAACCATGATCACTTGGGGGAAGGCAGGGCCTCACACAGGTGGGCCAGGTTCTGCCTCTGGGTCCTTGGGGAATCACTTGGGGAACAAAATGTGTTGCTGGGTTGTGACTCATCCATAGGTCAATTCCAACTGGAACCCCACAGCCCAGGCCCCAGCACTTCAATCTCTCTTGCTCTGTATCGTGAGCAAAAAACAAAGATGTGGGGGAAGGGTTAGGGACAGATGATACAGCTCCTGAACAGCATTATTTTCTTGTTTCTGATAATATGTTTTTTACAATCTAATTTTCTGACTGCTTTTACTTGAGAATCCCTGAAGAGCATGGTTTTTATTTCATCTATACCATTAAGCAAGCTCAAGAGATTAAAAGATTTCTGCTTCTTTTTTAACGTTTGATAGATTTGAGAGCTGAGGGTATGCTTTTATCTTTAATGAAACTGCATGCTATTTGAACTATTATCAGTTTCAATGTTTCCAGAGTTTAATTAGCAATACCTAAGCATTGCTCAGAAACACAAAGTCTCACTTCTGATGGCTATTTACAGATCTGTTGTTTATATGAGGGTAGGAAGGCTCTACAAGGGGATTTGGAGAGGCTGGAGCAATGGTCAATTGCATGAGGTTTAACAAAGCTAAGTATCCGGTCCTGCACTTTGATCGCAACAACCCCATGCAGCGCTATAGGCTTGGGGAAGTGTGGCTGGAGATCTGCCTGTCGGAAAAGGACCTAGGGGTGCTGGTGGACAGCCAACTGAACATGAGCCAGCAATGTGCCCAGGTGGCCAAGAAGGCCATCAGCATCCTGGCCTGTATCAGGAATGGTGTGACCAGCAGCAGTAGGGAGGTGATTGTGCCCCTGTACTCTCTGCACTCGTGGGGCTGCACCTTGAGTACTGTGTCCAGTTTTGAGCACCACAGTATGAGAAAGACATTGAGGTGCTGGAGCAGGTGCAGAGAAGGGCAACGAAGCCGGTGAGGGGTCTGGAAAATGTCATATGAGGAGTGCCTGAGGGAACTGGAATGTTTAGCTTGGAGAAGAGGAGGTTGAGAGGTGACCTCATTGCTCTCTACAACTATCTGAAAGGAGGTTGTAGTGAGGCTGGTGTTGGTCTCTTCTCCCAGGTAAGTAATGACAGGACGAGAGGTAATGGCATCAAGTTGCACCAGGGGAGGTTTAGATTGGACATTAGGAAGAAGTTCTTTACTGAAAGAGTGGTTAGGCATTAGAACAGGCTGCCCAGGGAGGTGGTGGAGTCACCATCCCTGGAGGTGTTCAAAAACCGAGTAGATGTGGTGCTTTGAGACATGGTCTAGGGATCAGGGAGATGTTGAAGAAAGGTTGAACTTGATGATCCTAGTGGTCTTTTCCAACCTAAATGATTCTATGCTATAAATTGTTCTGTATCCATTTAATGCATATAGTCTGTGAGCATTATTTTAACCTTAATTCTTTGTTGTCTCCTTATTTTCTTAAAATATACTAAGAGATTCTCCAAAATACAATATTAAATCCATGCTCTTTAGTAAATTAGTTAGCATGTGGGATTTCTCAGTGGCATCAATACCCATATCTCAAGTACTCTTAAGAACCGTAATTACAAAATATCCATTTACTTCTCTTAGTAGAGGCTCAGGCTTTAAATTTGAATATCTCCTGTTATCTAGTCCTACAGAATTCCAACTAAGAAATGGTAACTCTTGCTAAACTAGAAAGGAGATGAAAATGTTGTGAAATATCCTATTTTATTTACATTTCACCTGCTAGCATTAATAACTACAGAAATTTAAACATTTTCATTCTTTCACTATCCATCTAAAAATCTTCTAAGCAAATAGAAAAGAGATTTAAAAAGAACAATCATAATCATGTTTGTGTGTAAATATATGTTTTTAGTGTGTTCTTTGGGAGAGGGAGCGTTGAAAAACTACTCTGGATTGTCTGATGCACTTACTTGCCAAGGGTAAATTAGCAAGTATATTTTTCCATTGTAAACTCACAAAAAGAAGTAAAAATGAGTGGGGACTTTAATGAAAAATAACGTTATTTTTTTTAGCATTGTTTAAACTTTGACTTATGTTTTGAACGCTTTTGAAACATGGGTACTATGAAGGCAGAACTATCCAGATGCTGCAACCTTTGTTTCTGTCATCCAGTTTTAGTAAATACTATGGAAGATCTTTCAAAGGGTTTACTTTGTGTCTCTGACTGCAGATTTGATTAGACATAGGATATGTCTTTTATAGTTCTCTTTTTGCATTTGTTTTGGGATTATGTGCTGAAGTGAGATGATTAACAGCAAAGATTTATTAAAGTTTGATTGCTGAGGCTGTGAATAGGAGATGATAACCAAGCTGATCAAACTCCTCAGCTGTGAGAGGCTGGTAGATAGGCTTTGCACCAACTGGCAGGGCAGTTTGACCATCTGATCAGGCAGATAAGCAGTAACTGTAAATGGGAAGCTGCCTGATTAACAGTTTTTACAGCAAAAATTTTCAGTTAATCTCACTGTCCTCTTAGCTAGCCCAAAGTTTTGTCAGTAATGATTTTATGGGAGACAGTGTTGAAAACCATGGTAAAGTCAAGGTAAATTATACTCCCTGTTTTCCCCTCATGCACTCAGCCAGTCAAGTACAAGGTTTGTTAAGTACAGTTTCCCCTTAATAAATCCACACTGACTACTACTGGATTACCTCCTGCCTTTCATGTGTTTGGAGATGATTTCCAGGAGGAAAAACTCATAAATGATGTGCAAGTATTTTTATTCATATATATATATGTGTGTGTATACCATGTGAGCTGGCTAGAGGAATAAAGTAGGTTACTCAAAAGCAGGATACCTGCTTTTGTGTGGTTAAGACATAGTAGTTAGGCATATGAATTGGGGTCAAAGTACCCTTTTATCAATAAAAAATATGCATTTACAAAAAGGCATTGAATATTAATGTTGTTAGGTGTACACATTTATATAAAAATGTAAATTATTGTACTTGTATTTAATGTGCATTACTTTTTTCTTTTAAAATTTCCAATACATTTAAATCTAGAAGAAATTATCATTTCTACAAGTGTTTTACAAAATAATGTCATGTTTAATTTGTAGCACTGTTGTTGCATTACATGATAGCTATACGTTTCCATTTCAGGGAACAAAGCAAGCAAGTTGTTGTTTGTGTTGTTTTGTTTGGCTTTTGTTTTTAATAGAAAATACTATGGGGAAAAAGAATTACTAATGTATTTCTCATGTAAGTTCACATGACTCCTCCTGTGGTTCAGGAGGAATGCCTTGGTTACAGCTTGTTAAACAATAATATCAAAATGAATTGTTTGAATTTGAAAATGTAGTGTATCTTCTGTCAGTGAGCATTTAATTGAGTGTTTTTCTGAGAAATCTTATTGACAGAAAAGTTCTGTATAGCTCTTAGCTTGCTCACTTATTTGAATTTCAAAGAATTCATTTGTTCATTTGTCTACCTGAGACAAATACAATTACTGTATGTGCAGGGTAGTCACCCACTTTCTATGACAGCAGATGGGCTTGATGACAGCTAATACTGAAAAACTGCCTCCTGGGAAATTCGCGCTTTTGGAGGAGTTTGTTCATATGACAGTTTCCTGTAGTGCTGATCTTTTGAGAAAGGAAAGTTTCTAGGTAATGGGTGTGGCTTTCTCATAGATCTTATATGTATGTAATTCATAGAGTTTTAAACTCTCTAAAGTTTTGAATTTGACTTTTTTTATCTTTAAAATTTTAATACGTAAATCCCATTTCTACTTAAGGTGATTGTTTGGGGTAAAAAGACAGAGATGTATTTTGAAAGATTAAATTTACTGTTATTTCTCTTTAGTTCCAGGCACTGCATGCTGTATCACACACACTGGGTTTGCTAGGAAAGAACAACATACTACGAAATTCTTTAATACCTCTCCTACTATCAGAAGTACGTCAGTTTGCTGAGCAGCTGTTGCAAGCTCACCAGGTATTGTCATCTTTTCTTTTGGAGAAGGGCTGGAGAGTGGTGTTGAGGAATGTTTTGTCTGTGTCTTTTTTCATAAAATGTAGTAAATGGTTCATTCTATAGAATATGCAGGTTTAAGAACTCAGAAAATACTAGCACCAAACTTGAACAGCAGATTTTAAAAAAGAGATAAATTGAAAGCAAATTTCCTTATGGACAAAAGTAAAAGTATTGGACTGTATAATAAACAGACTGTATAGGTTTTAAGATCATGCTATATAATTTGGAAAATACTTGAAATAATTACTTAAAACAGTTATTGCAATATGTAAATTGTTACCTATGCAGGCAATACAACTTCAGTGCCCAGGTGGACCCACAAAGAATTAGTCTTACCTTTGTCTCATGTAAAACTGGAAAGGAAGTTGTATTACTTTATTTCAGAATTAGATTTTATGTTTCATATTATAATATTCATTTTTGTGACAGAAAAGTTATCCAACACTTACAATTGTATTTAGTTTGTTGCAATGAGTAGGAGATGAAGAACAGTAGAATGAGGATAGTATTTTTTGGTAAAATTTATTCTTAGGTTAATTTTTTTCTAGTAAACTATAGACTTAAAAAAGATAGTATTTGGATGTTTCCTTAGTGTTTGAAGAAGAGATATATGAAATAATTTAGGTTTTCATAGGTTTTTCATGTATTTGTGTGTGTTGGTATGTATTTAATGCAAACTGTTCAAGTTCACTTGAGTTTTTGACTTGATTGTACACTATCCTAGAAAGGTCAATAAAGAGAAGCATTTTTTATTTGGTGGCATATAAAGTTACTGATATATATGCAAAATATCCATCATAGGTATATCTAGTGGTGGTCCAGTTTAACAAATGTTTTAAGTGTTGCTCAAGCAGCCTTAACTTTATTCTTTTTCTCTTTAGGATATGATATGGGAATAAGTTCTGACTGCTGAGGGAGAACATGCAGTTTTCAACCCATATTTCTAGTATGTTTGATTTTTATTATGAAAAGGCTTCAGAAAGGCCAGTTTTGAAAGAATTAGACAATAAGCCATGTCTTATATGAAATCACTAGTAGCATACTAGAGTTCTTAATAGCAGCCAAAAGTGAACAGACTTTAAACAAACGTAAAAATAGGGGAATGTGTAAATAAAAAAGGTTTGGGGTTTTTATGTTTAAACAAGTTGCTAGTTTTTAAACATTTAATCTGGCCTGTTTAACAGAATTAATCTTCCTTTCAGCGTAGTGTTTGTCAGTGGCAACACAGAACTCTCCTTTGCTCTACACTGATGAAAAGCTTACATTGAGCATTGCACTTTGCTGAGTTAGTTACTACAGTACTACTTAACCTTGCCATACTGTAATTATTTTAAGTATTATTTTTGTATTTGTCACAGAACATTTATTTCTAGAAGAAATTTGACTCTTATTTGGCTTCACTTTGTTGAGCAGGATCATATATTTGTTAAGATCATAGTAAGAGAGATTAAAAAACTGTATAGTTTGCAGTTGAGAAAATGCAAGTAAATTAGTATCCTGTGGTTTTAGCCGTAAAAGATTTTCTTTAACTACACAAGTGATTTTGATTTTTCTAATGACAAATTATTTTATTACTAATAGTGTAATTTATTTATGGGAAAGTAGTAGAAGATTTGATGTATAAATGATTGATGTATAAATACAGAGGTCGTTTGCCTCACCCACCAGAATCTGAAACCTTCAACTACTTTCTGGAGCAACTGAAGAAAGTTGTATCCAGCACAGAGAAGGTAGGGAGACAGTTTCTGGGGGGACAGAGACTTGTACTCCTTTATTGAAAAGAAGAAATAAAGATGGTTTTGATCTTGTGAATTTATTCTTTTTCTTCATAGTTAGTATATGTTAACTGAAATTCAGGAAAGTAAAATGCATTTGCTATTTGACCTTTTCAGCTTCAGGACCAGATCCTTTTTCAGGTTAAGTCTTTGCTAAATGCAGCCCTCCATCTGTCTCATTTTAATTACCTTGCATTTGTTCTTGCTGCAAATCTTAGCCATTATCAGTCCACAGTACCAATTTTCAGACTTTCTACTGCCAAAAGCCTCGAAATGCCTCCCACCCTTACCAGGGAGGAAATGTATGCTTATTGTGCAGTGGGAAACACAGAAAGATTTTTCTGACAAAACACTTAATAAGTTTCTCTTTTGCCCTTCTTTTTTTTTTTTTTTTGTTTTCAAACAGCCCTTTCTGTTCACCCAGAGAAATCATAGAATCAACAGGGTTGGAAGGGACTTCAAAGATCATCTAGTTCCAACCTCCCCGCCATGGGCAGGGACACCTCTCACTAGATCAGGTTACTCAGAGCCCCATCCAGCCTG
>VYZX01034283.1:0-59679 GCA_013401335.1 Brachypteracias leptosomus
TATGCTTGAGAATGAAAAGGTTTTGGTAGTGTTTTAGTTGGCATGTGTTTTTCTAAATTGCATTTGAAAAGTAATTTTTGAAGGATCTTTAATATTATTATAGCTTTAAATAGCAAGAGATAATTGTTCCCCTCTCAGAATTCTCTGAGACTTTTTTGATGCTTATAGCTTCTAATATCCTTTTTTATTTTCAAGTAAAGCACATAGATGCTTAGCAATTCTGAAATACAAGCTAAATATCTAGATATCTAGTTAAAATACTCCAGATCAGTTTATAAGAGTGATTATTTTAACTGGAGAGAAACCAAGTAATTCTTGTCTCCCAGGCTTAAGTTCTAATAACCTACCTTGTACTCTGTCCTTTGCCTTTTTTAATTTTAGAGTAAAATCTGCTCCAGTGTTTTGTGTTTCTCTGTTGTGGTTTCAAGTTGTGAGAGAGTGATTCTTTCCAGGGTCTCTTAAAAGTTAAAAATTTCTTTTCAAATGTAGCAGGAAAAAAAAAGTCTACTTGGAGAAATAGACCAGGAATAATGGAATGAGTGCAAATATTTACATGCTGTCTTTGTAAGCTACAAGTCCTTCTGGGAAATTGATGTCAAGTTCACTTAAAGTCCTTGTACTCAAAGTCAGTCAAATGAGTGCTGAAAATGCAGTGTTCCTAGCTAAAGACTTTTATTTGACTTAAGGAGATTTAACCTTTCAAGATGATTGGCCACCTTCCAAAATAAGGATGCTTTTTAACCTGCTGTCTATGTTCAAGCTTTATTGTTATTCACACAGAACTTTCAGGAGACTCTCTGGATGTTTTGTTTTATGCAACATCAGTAACAGATGTAATTATGATGAGGAAAAAGAAAAGGGACAGCCAAGGCAGCTTTACACAGCTGTCCCTTTTCCCTCTGGGACTTATTAAGTGTTATACAAACAAGACTCTCTGGTTGCCATTGCTTGTGTTGGGACTTGTGGTGTTCTCTCAAACAGTGCTGTCTGGCCTGGCTTTTTTCATTTATTGATATTTTGTTAGCAATTTACCGTATAGCATGATAATTTTGCAGGGTTAATTACCTGTGAAAAGGAAAAGCTTCATTCTGAAAAATTACCTTGAGCATAGATTGGGATCTTACATGGTCTGCAGAGTGTTTGGATGTTTTGGTTTTTTTTTTTTTCTAAAATGTGAGATGGGGCTTTGATTAAAGGAAGTTTAACACCATGAAGTTATCAAACAAGAGCTGGCTTTTCTGGCTTACCATTTAGCCCTCTGCTCAGCTGACTGTGGCCTGCAGCTGAGTCTGTCTTCACTAGTGTTGATGATGTGCAAGCCAAAACACAGCCCGCATGCTTATACCATAGTTGGCTTTGAAGTAATAGCAAGCATTGAAGACAAGGAAGACTTGTAATATTTTTAAGTTATGACTTTAATAGGAGGAAAGTGTTCTGAGAAGCATGTGCTTTTTTTTTATGCGGCTAGTCAGAAATCAAGATTGGAAGACTTTTGGAGCAGAAGATGTATTTTGCCTGACCCTTTCCACCCCATTTTGCTCCACAGAGCTTTGATCTGTGATTAGATCTGCATGTATAGATCTGTGCATAGAGCAGTTAGTTATTCATGCAGAACTGTTTCTTGAAACTCGTACAGAGCTGGAAACTAGATGAGTAGGGTTTTTGTTGTATTCCGAGTGCACAAGCCCATAGTGCATTCTTAAGCACAAACTGGTGCCTGGGCTTATTACCTATCACATGAAAAATATGTTTACCCTGATGTTTTGAAATGACTACAAAAGGCCTCAAGGGCTCATTGTCCCCTTTGTGTGCATGTGTTACTCACACTGTTGATGATGGGAATTAGCTCTACCCATGAGGAGGGGGGGATAGACCCATTGGGCTAGAACTCAGACAGCAGGGAATATGAAATTCTCTAGCTATTAGATGGTGAGAGGAGCACAGCTTAAGCATTGCTCCCATTTGACTTGTCACCTCTAGTATATTGTGATTTTTTTGCTAAGGAAGCAGCAGCTGTGATACATGCTGGTAGCACAGTGCTACCTTGATTGATAGAAACTGCAGCTCGGAGCTGCAGATAAGTATGGAGCAGAATTTTGAATGATTGAAGTGAGCTGTTCTGGGAAAAGCAGCCTTTCAGATGAACCCTAGTAAAAGCTGACTGTCACTTGCTTAATAAATTGTTGTCCAGAGGGAGGATTGCTTTCATTTGTGCCCTTTAAAATATATTTTCAAATTCGTATTCAGTTATTTCTTTCAACTGTTAGGCCAGATTTCTCCTCAAGATGTTACATTCTTTGAATTGATTTATTGTTGTTCTTCTAGTACTGTCTGGATAGCTGATACCTTCAGTCACATGACTGTCAGATAAGTATGGACAGAAATGGTGTTGGACTTGACATTTGCCACTTTTTCTGCTATGTAAGCAACTGCGTTAGGGTTGGCAGTGTGTGTGGGGAGTAATAATGTCATATAACACAAGGATCCAGGAGTGATTTCGCTTATAAGTGATTGGTCTTTGGGTTCCTGGGGTTTTCTTCTTCATTTTCTGAATCTTCTTTGCTAATCCTGTGTAGAAACTGTCAGGCGTGGAGCACTCCTGAACTGTTCAGAGCTCCTACACGTTTCCAAAATGAGAACTGCGAGATTTAATCATCTTTTCGAGAGAAAAGCTCCCTCCTGTGGAAGAGAGGAACCTCTGCAGTGACGAGGAGCAACCTTAGGGCATAATGCTGTGATTTTAAATTAGCAGGAAAAAAGGACACAAGCCCTGTAGCAGTTTGCAGATGCTGGAATTCAAAACCCTGTTCCCTGTTATTTTTTTCCCAAAGCTTTCTTTCTGAAAACGTTTTAGTTATAGCTGTTTGTGTGTAAGCAAAACTGAATAGTTCCAATAATAGAATGTGGCCACAGTGCAATCTTTAGTGTTAAAGAGGTCTAAAGCAGCTGATATTTATACAGATCTTGCTTTCTGTAGCTCTTTGCGGAAAAACCTCAGTATTTTGGGCACTTCTGTGAATTTCAGATCGTAAAACTTACATTAATTTTTTTAACAAATATTTTAATTTTTCCCTTTTCCAAGTGTGCCAATCTGTCCTGTATATCCTGAAGATCTGTATCAGGATGACTTTGGATCTTGCTGCAGTTGAGGGTTCTTGGTAGAAGGCTCTGCTGAGCTCAAAGCCCTGTCTGTCTTGGAAAGTACAACTGCACAGAAAGCCTAAAGATGAAAAGGTGATGGAGGAGCTGGAACTCAACTTGATATCAGATTTCTGCTAGAAACAGTATTTTTCCCTTTGAGCTGAATAGGACTCATGCTTGTGATCTGAAGGTGGAAGGCTCTAGCTCATTAGCACATTAGCAAAACCCTGAGGCATTTACTTCCATAAATGCTAATGTTATTCCCCTGAGAATGGAGCACTTTGGAGGGGGTGGGGAGAGGCAGATCATTTAGCATTACAGTGGAGATTTAATTTACCAAGTCAGATTCATTGCCAGGCAGAGGACTGAGTACAGAGTACTGGCCCACTGCAGAAAAATGCTCTGTTGTGATTGGGTACTGGGATCCTGGCAGAATCACAGGACCTCAGAATCCTAGAGATTGGAAGGGACCTCTGGGGACCATCTAGTCCAACCCCCTGCCAAAGCAGGTTTATCTAGAGCAGGTTGTACAGGTATGTGTCCAGGTGGGTTTTGAAAGCCTCCAGAGAAGGAGACTCCACAGCCTCGCTGGGCAGCCTGTTCCGGTGCTCTGCCACCCTCACAGTAGAGAAGTTTTTCCTTATGTTGAGGTGGAACTTCCTGTTGTTCTAGTTTGTGTGGATGCTGCTCTTGAGGTGCTAACTTGAATTAAAAGAAACTCAGCAGTAGCGAAGGGGAGTCCCTTTTGCATTCTAAGTACTTGCATTGTGTTCTACAAGGTTGAAGTGTTGTAGCGTGGGAGAAGTAGCCTACATGGTTACAAATGAGAAAGGGAGTCTTTCATGTGGCTTACAGATTACTCCTGGATTTTAAAAGTTCCTTCATGGTACTTATTTCCTCTTAGAAGCACTGTGTGGTGAGTGCCTGGAGTACTTTTGCTTCTTTCCCCTCTCTGGCAATTCTAGCCTGGTTTCTTAAGAAATCGAAGCTTGTGTTGAGCACTTTTTTTGTTATGCTCTTCTTCCTCCTCTGCACCCTTCCACGCACAATGTTAAATGTTTTTGATGAAAATGGAAAGAGAGGCTGAGATCCCACACTGAGTTGCTTTGAGTTTTATGGAATTACATATCTGAACAAAGTACAGTGGTTGAAATTAGTGTCCGTGATGACAGAAGAGCTGCAATATGACTTGAACTGTAATTTTTAATGTTTTAATCACCCCAAAATCCACTGGAGACAGACAGAAAATTACTCTCCCTAAGTTACACCACTCATTGTGATATACTACTAAAAACAAAAGCGAAGTGAAAGTTTTACTCTATTTGTAGTATTCACATGGCAGTGATTTCTGCGAAGCAACTGTGAGCTAGAAGAACATTGCTTTACATCCCTGAATCTTCAGCAGTTTATTTGCTTTTGCTGGAGCTGTGGAAATTGAAATAATGATAAAAATACAGAGGAGGAAAACTTACCAGAGCTCAGCATTTATTCTTGACTGTAATGCCTAATATTTGCTCACTTTAACGTCTTGCTTGAAAACTTGTAGACCATGAATGAAACAGAATTGCAGAGAAATGTTCCGGTGTTTTTGCAGTAATTTAAAGCACTGGTTTGGATTATCTGATGCAGATTGCACTAAAGCCTTGTCCTCTTCCAGGAATTCTGCATTTAAGGGGCTGCGCAGCAGGTAGCTCATAACTGAGCTGAGCTATGATAAAGCCAGCCCAATTTTTCACTGCATCCTAAGGACCATTACCTCATCTAATCTTTCATTTCTGTGACTTTTAAATAAAAGCCCAGAAGTTAAGGAAGAGAGGGACTAAAGCGGCTTCCATCTTTTTTTTTTCCTTAATTAAAGTTCTCCAGTATTAAATAAAATGTGGAGTAAACCAAGCTTGAATCTCATGGAATGGAAGGTGTTTGCAATGAACACATAAAGGTGTTCTCTGGTGTTGTATTTTCATATGAAGACTTAGTGACTGTTTGCCTCACTGCCTGTAGGTCAGAAGCTCGGTGTCTTTGAATACGCTCTGATATTCTCCTGTTTCCCTTGCTGCTTCTGTAGTGCCATGACTCCAAACTCAAGCTCCTCCACTGTTTTCCCTTTAGATGGCTGGACAGAAGCTGGTGGCTTAGATAAGGCATGATCACTCATGGATTTGTAGAATGGAGTACATAGAAAAAAACCCATATACTTACCTGTCCTGGCCATGCTTCTCCAAGAATAAAGGCTATAAAAGCACTGACAAGGTGGTTAATAATATCTCTTTCCTGTACAGTTTGGGTCATATCTCAATCCTGGAGCTAAATATGTGTTACCATTCAATCTTTGCTTGGTTATTTTTGTTTAAGGGCTGCTGCTGCTGGCATTGCAGGGCTGAAGTGGAAGGAAGTAAGAATTGATAGCTGATTTTATTTTAAACACACACAAAAAAAACCCTGCAAGAAATTTTTCAGCTTTGTTAGCTCGTGAAGTAACTAATTCTGTACCTGTATGCAAGCACAAAATGTTAGTTCTTGATCCTTATAGGAAAAAAGAAGTATTTTCTTAAGGGCAAATGATCTGTAAAGGAAATCTTTTTACTGTGTTTAAAACTTTGTACTAGGATTGCATTTGGCAAATTTCCTTGGTTTCTTAACCATCCACCTCAAGGGTAGCAAAGTTCAGTGTAAGCACTGGGCATTTGAAAATGAGATAAGTACATGTGTGTATATATGTATGTGTATATATATATGACTATTGCCTTGTTCTGATAGACAATAATGTTGAGAGCCTCTTGAACAGTGTTCAGTCTGTAACAGGACTGAAAGACGCATGAAGCCATTTTTTTTGTTGTTTTAATGCTTTTAAATCTTAGGAGTGCAGTTACATAGTTTCCATACAGAACAGGGATGAGTTCAGTTGTATTTTCACACTGTGGTATTTCTTGCATTTGCCCAGCTTGCCTGCAGTGTAGTATTTAGGCAGAGATGTCTCTGAAGCCAGAAATAAAAATAATAGTTAATTAAAAACAAAGAAAAAAATCCCCCAAAAAACGGAGAGGAAAAAAACCCCAAAACCCACAAAAGCACACCAACTTTAGACTATGTATTCTATACATAGAATTGGCCAGGTCTTGTTCTCTCCACTGAGTCTGGTGTATGGAAGTACCTTAGGTGAATCTGTTGGCATAGCAACTTGCACTGAGCAGAAGAGTGTCATCATAGTTGGAAAATCGTATATGTTGTGACATTATTGTATGCTGCTGACCCTTCTCTGCAGACAAGGCTCTCTGTGGTTCACATTGAACTCGTGATGATTCAGTTCAAGCTTCTGAGAACATTTGGTCCCTGTAGCACATATGCTGTAGCTTGATGTAGATACTGTGAAGATGTTATCACAGTCAACCCTATAATAGCAGGATGACACCTGACCTTGCAGTTACCATACTGAGAATGAGCAGAAGGTCCATCTTAACCCCAGACCAGTTGTGTGGTTCTTGCCACCTTCATCATCAACTGATAGTTCTATTATTGCTGCTCTCAAAATTATTCAAAGGCTGCAGAAGTTACTGGATGAGATATCAGGCTGTTCCTTCCTATTTGGGATAAAAAGAGTAGAGGTCTGTGCTCTCTGGGGGAGGGAAACAAAGCCATTATGGACAGCACACAAAACACTTGTATGTGGCAGCATGAACAGTCCCTCCCCAGCTTTCTTGAAGATAATGGAAGGCCCCAATAAGGTCTCCCTGGAGCTTTCTCTTCTCCAGGCTGAACAACCCCAACTTTCTCAGTCTGTCCTCATAGGAGAGATGTTGCAGCCAACTGATCCTCTTTGTGACTCTCCTCTAGACTCGCTTCAACAGGTCCATGTCCTCCTTGTGTTGGGGGCTCCAGAACTGGATGCAGTACTCCAGGTGGAGTGTCATGAGAGTGGAGTAGAGGGGGAGAATCGCCTTCCTTGACCTGCTGGCCACATTTCTTAATTGTAATGTATAAGGTCCGTCATGGAATTATCCTTCCTGAGTGCACAGAACTAAGATCTGTTGACTAATAAGAGAAATAATCAACAACTTTAAGATAGGAATAGAGAAAACAATGCAGAGAGAACTCTTTTGGCTCTTCCTGGGTGGATGCAGCCTTGTCATCCTAAGGCTGAAAGCCAGGGCTTACAGGGATTTGAACCTTTAGATGCTGATCTCAGGGAGAGGGGGCAAGGAAGCAGTCCAAGGAAAGCTGGTGAAAGCTGCCAAGCCTGCAGCAGGGGAGGCCTGTGGACTGGGGTGCCTGTCTCTCCAAGCCAAAGATCTGCATCAGCTGCACTAAGGGGACTTTCCAATCATAGCTTGTGAGCTCTGTAGAGCCAAGGGAAAACATGAACATTGTCAGACTCATTGTACTGCTGCTTTGTGCTCCAGGATTGACACAGTGATTAAGGCAATGCTCCGTGCTTTGAATTCTGAAAGCCACAGCATTTGTTCCAGATCTCAAAAAGAGGTTAGCATTATAATGTGCCATGTCCTTATTTAGTCAAAGCTCTACAGGGACTCTAGAACAGACCTGTGCAACGTAGCACGTGTCAACATTTTACATAGTAAGTGAGGCTGGTGCTCTTAACCAGGTGGAAACCAACCTCTACTGGCACATAAAAGCCTTGTATTACAACACTTACAGCTCCACTGTACAGAAGTTCCCTTTACATCTTTTACAAGAAGAACATAAGCGAGGTTTTCTGATACTTTACTAGTCAGGAACCACTAAGGATGACTCTGCATTTGGAAAATAATCATCAGAGCCTCAGCTTTAGCTGATGAAATCTCTTAACTAGTGTTGGTAGGGCATGGAGATTTTAGCAGTATTATTTCTTTTTCAGATAGAGTCAGATGGGAGGAGACACGAAAGCCTGGAGTAGCTGTGCTAAACACAAAGCCTTGTGCAAACTCTCATGATCTCATGCAAGCCCTGTGCAGGATCACCACTGTCATAATCGTGACTAATAACTTACTCTTGGATCTTTTTACTCAGCAGTCTGAAAGTGTTAACTGCTCCCTAAATATAGATGGGAAAAGTGACTCTGAAAGATTTGGTGTATTTGTTTCAATCTTTCTTGTGAAAATGAAAGCTGGATACTTCATGAGAAAAACTTCAAGTCCCTTATGTGTGAAATCCACAGAGTGCTTTGTGATTTCAGCTGGATTGACACATTGTCAGTATTTTCCGGTGTAATGGGTAGAAAGAAAGGCATGTTTAAGCCTAATGTGTTTCTGTCCTGTTCTGAACAAAAATGGGAATGCTAGTTAGAAAAAGGTGTGTAAAGAACAAACTTGTCTGGAGATTAAATGCTGCTGGTTGAATAATGCATCAACCTGTCACAGCAACAGTTTTTTAGTGACTCAAGCTTTATGAATATTTACCAGAGATGTTGTCCTGGATGAAAGAAATTCAAAGCATTACTTTCAGAGAACTGCTGAAGTCCTGGGTCTCTTTTACTAGGAACAAATGTTTGCTGTGTTAGCAGACCACTTTTTGAGCAAGGGGAAATCAATGGGGACTATTTTGCTTTACACGTGCAGAGTATTGGCACTGTCATCTATGGTGGTATGGATAATCAACAAGCACCATGTGAATAATCTTCTGCTTAGGAATAATGCAAGGCCAGGTTTCTGCATGCTTAAACCTCATCTAGGGGAGAAGGAGATAACAGCTTCTGAGAAATGTCGTTTACACCTTCCCCATGATAAGCTGTTAATCAGTCCTCATCCTTTTTATCACTGCCACTGTCTGTCAAAGTGGTGCCATGGTGTGGGCAGCAATGTTCAGTATCAGGGTACGGAACCTGCAAGACACACTTGGTCTGACTGTGCTCTCCTTCCTTTTAAAAGCAACTCGCTCCATCTGCAGGCTCTTTTTTGACCACCCTCTGAACTGAATTTCAGCTGAATTGTTACAGGGCTTGCTAGGATGTAAGAAAATTGCTGCCCTGTTTGGCATTAATATGAACATGAGTGCCTACCTTGGGAAAGGTGCGATTCCAGCTAGCTGGGAATAACAACCCTCCTGTGCCAGGATTGCCTGAATTTATTCATTGGAACATTTCTTAAATGCTGGATGGTTAGGACATTGTGGGCTGAGGATTTCACAGAAGCTGAACTCAAAGTGAAGGCCTGTCTTACACTTTTCAATTAACACATGTTAATTTAGGAACCTACATATTTCTTGTTGGTGTGAATCTAGTTTGTTTGGACAAAGTATGCTAATTGTTGAGGAAGAAAATCTTTTTCTAGCAGTACAGAGATGGAATTGATTGACAGCTGGAAGTTGGGTATCGTTGCAGCCTGTTATCTGGAAATTTCTGCCGAAATGCTGGCAGTAACACTTCTGTCTGAAGTACAGATTTCATCTGAATTTATTAGTTCAGTTGCTTTTCCATTCTGAAGAACTCTTTCTGTAGTCTAGGAAGAGCCCAGGAAAGAAGCTCATGCAGAAGATTATTTCTAGAATTTCATCCCAGTGAAATGTGCCTGTGTAATACTGAGTAGAGATGCAGCTGGCTAGCTCGCTATTCCTGTGGCGTCTTAACATCATTGCTACTGTCTTTTCTCTGTAGAAATCTCCCAACAGCCAAGCTTTTCAATTAATAGCTCAGTGGAAGAAAATATTTCTTTGCTATTTCACTTCTCTCCTAAATTTCTACTTTCCACACTGTTAGTGCAACAAAACGCAGTTGAACTTTATCAATAAGCTCTCTTGAGTATTATCACTGTCTGACTTCATAAAATCACCACCTTCTTCAGTAGTGTTTTCAACTCCTTTAGGCGGTCACACTAGAAAAGAAATTGTTTAAGTCCTTTATTATAAAGATCAAAAGTCATGGTTACCATTTACATACACAATTTACAAATTATTCACAAAGGGAATAACAGATATGCAAGAACTGACAGCTTACTTCAGCCCAGGTTGGGGATGGGACAGGGTGGTTGTTTCCCTGCTTTATTTACTGGAAAAAAAAAAAGGAGATATGCCTGGTTTTGTGTTGTCTGTATGTGTTAAACACTGATTTAGTGTTTATGTAGCACCTTTAGTCATAATCATGCAAATGCTTACATGCTTATCTTTAGTTGAAAGAGTGCAATGCACAGATAACATGCACTGGGGTCTGCACTCTTCACACTGCTGAGTGTTGGTTGGTCAGAAATCCTGTTGATTTTGGTATAATACGGTGGTCAGGCTTAAAGTTGATTTGTAGGATTTCACTGATTTGAGCATTAACACAAAAATGGAGATTCCTATCAGAACTCTAAGAACTGAAGTATGGTTGCTATATCTTCCAAGAGTGCTATGTGATCTTAAGATGGATCTTAGCTATGTTGTTAGATGTCTTTGATACCACAACTGATTTATTTGATTTATTGCTTTTCCTTTGTTCAGATTAGAATGTTTTATACTGTTTCCTAAAGCTATTTCAGAGACTGGGAAACTTAACAACAAAGAACCCTAATTGGAGAGACCTGGTAAATTAGCAAATTTCACAGAATATCTTACAGCACTTAACAAAAGGGAGAATGAGTTTCCAAATCCCATGGTATGAAAGCACAATACCAACAGTGCAGTAGCTGCCATTTAGCTACACCTACAAATATCCATAATTTGCACTTTTTGCCGTCCACTGGGATGACATGTACGACAAAATGCTTGAAGGAGCACAACAATTTAGGAGCAAACACAAATATAGATACAGAAATCACCGATGTGATGTTGCATCCAAATTCTAAGCAATAAAGCAAAACACTTCACAAAAGTTATGTCTACTGGAAGTGTTTAGTGGGAATAATCTAAATACTTCTGATGGTATGATGATGATATGACTTTCTATCCAGCTATCTAATACTCTTTACCATGAACATTTCAGTACTCTCAGGGTGACAGGGAGAGGATGTTGCAGATGCCATGGTAAACTTAAATACAATAATAGGCAAAGATTTTAGTGGCACCACCTGTATGTACAACATAGTTGTTGGAACCTTATGGAACAAAGCAACGTTACAGGATGCCTTTGTTAAGGCTTCTTGCTGGTTTGAAAAAGTAGATTTTTCTCCTTCGGGAGATTGTCCAGCAGTGTTGGTTTCACATCTCTTCAGTGGAAGGTCTCTTTGTTGATCCACATCAGACTGCGTGTTTCGTTTGGTTTGCACTCGTACTCGATGCTGCCAAAACTGTTTCCCCATTGGCAATGATCCCGTTTGTGGTAGTTGTAGAATTTGACTTGCCAAACTGTTTCAAACACACCGATGTCGGTAAACTGGGAGGAAGAGGGAATATCAGTGTTAGTGAGCTGATCATTTTGTTTGCTTCTCTCTCTTAATGAGAAACAACACCCTTAGAAACTGTGGAACATAAACCAGATGCTAGAAGGGTTATTGTTCCTTAAGTCAATAAATCAAAGATCTGTAAAGGCTGGTCTAGCAGACAAAGCCTTTTATGTTTAGGCATACAAAAAACATGAAGGATCAGATTCTCTGTGTTCTGTCCTCCTACAATACATGGGAAAGGCAAGGGGGTAAAAATATTCAAGTTTCTATATGGATAAATGTTACTAACAGCAAGAATCAAAGTTATGATCCTTCTTAAGATGACATGGGAGTAGTTGGCCTGATGATCTCCAGGTGGCTTGTAGATACTGTAGATCATGTAGCAGTGATACAGGCCATCACTTCACCTTTATGCCATACCTAGAGGCTGCAGTTGGGATTGGGAAGATTCCTTCTTTTGCTCTATCTGAAATCTATGTCTGTGTACTTTGTAGCCTTGTGATTGCGGTGTTGACTGAGACATGGTGGTGTTTGACCATTTGCTCCTTCCCTGGGATTCTGTTCTGTATTTTACATGTAACTTAAGCAGAAGACGTTCTTTGTGCTTTTCTGTAATTGCCAGTTGTAGTGTGATAGTGCAGCTTTTCAGATATGAGTAACTGAAGCTAGGAAGGAGGTAATCAGTATTTAGCAGGTGTCTAATACAGTGAAGGAGTAGTGAGACATTGGCTGTAAGTTGTGTGATTGTGAATGAGATTATGGCTGTAGTAAACTGTAGAATATTTTTGGTTTTTAAGCTACTGCTAGACACCCTTACAACATCAGAAAAACCTTATGAGTGAAGCTTTCAAGGACAGATTATGATTTCAGTTGTAATGGTGGTGTAAGATTCGAGTTCCTGTGCCTTGAGACCTTGCAGAGAATCTGAAGTGTGGGTGTGAAGCCTGTATGTATTGCTGCTGGTCCAAGGAGTAGGGCTTGTTGAGTGTTTTATGTTGTTAGGAGATACTAGATAGTGGATTTAGTGTTACTGGAGAGCTCTGTTCTTCAACATTTTTTCCTCTTATATATTTCCATCACTCCCTTCAATGACAGCTTCTTCACTTGACTGTTTTCCATTCCCATCATGTGCCTGAGAGCTGACCTCTGATCATCTGCCTGTTACAATCACACTTGGAAAGTCAGTATGAAAGCCCTTTTTACACAGGGACTCGTCCTGAGCTGCAAGCACAGCCTTTTGTGTCTGGTTTTCTCAGAAGGGCATTTATTTTTTGTTGTTATTTAAAGATGTGGTTGGTAAGCTGCTGCTGTGCAGTGAACGCTGCTTTAAACCTTCTCCCAGCACACTGTGGTAACTTAGTCTTGTGAAAAGCAGGAATTGCTGTGTGCTCTTAATGGAAGGTTTTTATTTGGCTGTAGTTTTAAATGTCACCTTTGAGGGAGTAGCTGAAATATTTCTGCTGCTTCCTTTGACAAAGAGAATCAGATGTACAGGCTATTTTCTCTCTCCCAGCAACTAAAACCTTAATTAAGGATTTTTTTTTTTTTATTAATCATCTTTGGTACTAATCCTGATACCCTCGTAATATGAGATATCCAAAGTGCTTAACCTTTACTATTACTGTGTGCAATCCACAAAGAGAACTTGTCAGAGAGAGGCCTCAGCCACCTGCAGCCTGGAAACTGAGGAAGAAAAGGTATTTTTAATAGCATTTGCAGAAGGTGATATGATACAAAGAGCAGCATTTTATTTCATTAATGTATGGAGGATCTGAATTTCAACAAGACAGAGGAAGAAAACAAATTCTATCTTCCTCCAGTGACCCAGTTTGATGAACTACCCTGAGTAGTTTGACTGCTGTGGATTTCCAGGAGAAGGAAAGAATTAATTGCAGAGCTGTTCTACTACCATGTGCCTCACCCCCAGCCCAGTACTTAGCAGATGCAACAGCTCTATGGCACAATGAGCATTCTGCATCCTCGGGCTCCCCTGAACTCCCAACTGAATCTTGAATGCAACTGAATCCTGGCTCCTCTACTGGGCTTGTACACAGGCTTCCCCAGGGAGGAGGGATGGCCCTACTTTGTGTAGGTCAGGTTTAGAGCCTGTTTGCTGTTCTCTGTCATCCAGTGCTGTAAGTGTGAATAGTTATTTAATGACTCCCTCTGAATTTGCGTGTAGGATCATTTGATGGCTATTTATTACTGGGAACAGAGGTCTAGCTTCTTTACTCAGTCTTAGCCTAGTCTGACCAAGAATAACATGAGACTCAAAGTGAGGTTTCTAACTTAGTTTACACCATTCTAACATGTAACTACTTCAACACGATGTTTTCAAGATCAGGTTGGATGGGTCTTTGAGCAACCTGATGAAGTGGGAGGTGTCCCTGCCATGGCAGGGGGGTTGGAACTAGATGATCTTTAAGGTCCCTTCCAACCCAAACCATTCTATGATTTGCTAGACAGTTTAGTAGTTTCTGGATAGTGCGTCTAATTGAGCATTTGGGTAACAGAAATGCATCCTCAGATTCTGGAATTCAGAAACAGGATTGTTGTTTTACATGTATGAACTGTGGCTGCAACAGACCAGATGTCTACTAGGCAGTTAAAGTAGGGGAACAAAGAATTTTGTTTAAAGTCTTAAAGCAGATGGGAAATAAATTCTTAGGGACCTTTATGGACCTTCTGTCTTTTAGGCATTAGATTGGCAGTACCAGACCAGTTTTGAACTGCAGGACTGACCTCACAATCTACTTCCAATGTGAGTTCAGATTTTATGCCTTAAATAGTGTCCTTATCTCCCTGGGATGCATCAGGATACTGCCTGTTCTAGAAAAGGAAGTGGAGGCAGAAGTTCCTCATAGTTGAAGGGAATAGGAAAATTTAAAGCTGTTTGCATTAAGCCCAGTTCTGAAGATTCAGGAAGTAGGTATTAGAAGCAGTTTTCAAACTGAGGTATCTGAGGCTTGTTCCCTAAATCTGCTATGGCTCTGTCTAGCTAAGCAGCTAAATGGTGAGTTAAACATGTAAATCCCTGATGAGTTGCCTATATTTAATACTTAAAAGTATCAACTGTGGACCTCTAAGTCTATTCTGAAGAACCTATCTATGAAGATCAGATCCTAAAAGGAGTTGAGGACCTGTTTAATGCTTGAAAATCCTATTAGCTTCCTGGTTAATATCCCAGGATTTGATTTGTAAAAGCAATTGTTTGGACAAATACTGTGGCTACTTGTTCGATGCTGCAACAAACCATCTCAGAGCTCGTATCTAAAAATGAGACCCTCCTTGTGTTTCTTGGAGTGACCTCATTTGTGATTTGACTTGGTTTTCTCCATAAGAAAAGTTAAACATCCAGGTTTTCAGAGTTCACATCACTGTTATACTTAAGGTAAAGGTGGTGATCAAAATCATGATTCCTTAGTCAAAGCAACTGGGTGCTTTTGGAGCACTGCCTGTTCACCTCCTGATTATAAGGACATTGTGAAATAAAACTGCAGTACTCAACAGTGGCATCCAGCAGCCCTGTTCTGCTGGTTGAGAAGTTGTACCAGGTGTTTGGTTTTCCTGGGAGTTAAAAGGAGGCGACTGTATAGAGAAGTGATTAACGTGAATAAATACTTCAGGGTAGTCTTATTAACCTAAGATTCTGAAGTGGTAGCTGTTAATGTGATGTGGGTCTCCAAAATTAAGTTATGTATGCTGTAATTATTAGAAACTCCAAATGAAGATTCAGTTACAGTTCTTATTCAGAAGGGGATTGCCACACTAAATGATGATTCCAGAAAAATATAGTGAAGATAAATATGAAATCTTGAGTGCAGTGAGAAAATGTGAGAAAAAGCAGAAATCTGGTGGTCTTGGCAAGGTCCTAAACTTGTCTAAGTTGGAACAGATCCTTAAGAGAGCTTTGGATGAAGATGGCTCACTGCCCCATTTCCCCTTTTTGGTACAGGAGGTATAGAATAAACATGAGGAATCCCTCACAGCTGTAATTGTGGGGAGAGAAAGGGAGAAAACAGCCATTGAGAAGGGGTGTGCGTGTGTGTTGTGTTTTCTCCCACATGCTTTCAGCCTCTGGCAGGCCCTCAGGCATCCTGCAATGACAGGCGGAAGGGGAGAGTAGTCACCCCTTGTGCATGCTCTGCTGCCAGTGCTGGCAGGCAAAGGAGGGGGGTCCCTGTATGCCAAGGGCTTGGGATTGGATTCCTAGCCAGGGGCCTTGGTGGGAATTGCCTGAAGTCTGTAGTATGTCCTGCAGAAGAGGTGAGATGTTCGGCTCACATTTCTTTCTGCTGCAGCACCCCAAAGGGCTTTGCAAGTCTCTAGAAATCCCCCTATTACTTCTGGGCCCTTGCTGCTCTCTTGGCTTCTCCCTGGGAAGCAGGGTTTGTGTATTCCAGCTACATTCTGACCAGTGGTCTTACTGATGCAAAGCAAAGAGGGCAGCAAGCAGCTGTGATCTGACTTTGCCCTGGAATGTTTCACCTCCACAGCTCCTGCTGAAAGTCAACCCCTTGCTGCCCTCCCTTGTCCTCTCATGCCAGGCTCAGAGAACCACGTACCTGCATGTTGACCTGGATGGGCTGTCTCTCTCCACTCTTGGTATGGGGCACCCCTTCTGTGTCATAGATCCCTGTGTAAGAGGCCACCTGTGCATCCCTTGATTTCTCTTCCAGTGGGACATTGACACCCCCGATGCCCATTGTCCTGCAAAGAGATGGGATTCGGCCTTTCAGTAGTCTCGCAGGTGGCCCCTTGCCTGGAGCCAGCATGTGGGCTGGCAGCCTCTGCACTGAGGGGTGCTTCAGGGATTTCAGGAGACCTGCGGGTGCTGCTGACTCACTGGGGCTCCTGGAGAATGTCAGGGCTCTGCAGTCACCCAGGGTAGAAAGGAAAGGCAGGAGGGATCTGATCTCGAGTAGCTGGGGAGAGGTTAGTCGGATGTCTTCTGCAGGGCTGCCCCTCCCCACGGAGCCGGTTCCCTATCGGCATCCTCCCTGGCGCCGGTCTCTGCTTGGCCATGCTGCGGGGAGGCTTGGCCATGGTGCACGCCTGACGTGCAGGGCCAGAGGGGCCTCCTCCCGCTGCCTCCAGAGCAAACCGCAGGGAAAGAGGGAGAGAAGGAGCTGGGCGAAAGAGAGCTCCGGGAGAGGCGGGGAGGAAGCGCCTCCTAAACGCGGCCTCTCTCCCGGGCCAGCCGGGGAACAGCGCTGGGAACAGCTGGCCGGAGACCTAGAAACGGGGCCACCAAAGCAAAAGGGCGGGCAGGGAGAAATCGCGGAAACCCCGTGCTGTCAGCCTGCCAGGAAAAAATCTTAAACCTCTAAAAATAAAGCAGCGGGGAAGGGAGGGCCGGGGGAGCCGCCCCGGGCGGAGAGGCTGCACTTACGTGGCCTGGACGGTACCCGGCCGAAGGGCCACCTCGATCTTGTACTTGGCCCCGGTCAGCAGCTTGATGGTGCGGTTCTGGCCGAATCGCTGCCCGTCCACCTTGAAATACACAGCCCCGTCGTTGGGCTGGATTTTGAGGGAGACGCTGATTTTCACGAGGCCCGGGATGTCGCCCATCGCTTGTCACCGGGGGGGGAGGAGGGGAGGGGGCTGCGGACTCTGCACTCGTCTCGCCCCCTCCGCGGAAGGCGGCTGGCCGGGAGAGAGCGAGGCTGCGAGGGAGAGGAAGAGGAGGAGGGAGGAGGAAGAGGAGGGGCTGCCGGATCCCAGCCAGTCCAGCCCTTCCCAAAAGCAGCGGATGATATAGTTGGTTTTTTCCCTCCCCCTAATCGCGGCGCAGCATCTGGGCGGTGGATTCCCACCCCCCCCGCCCCCCCCAATCTCGCGGTCTGGGGGACATTTGCATCTGCTCGGATTGGAGCCAGTTTCCAGGGAGTTAATCCGGCCCCGATTACCGCAGCCTTAATCCCGCCGTTTGTCCCGGAGGGAAGCGCGGCGGGCCCCGGCCGGGCCGTTCAGCACTACGGGAGCGGACAGCGGCGCGGGCGGGCGGGGCCCCCCCACCGGCAGGCAGCGCTCCGGGGGGCTCGTCGGAGGGGAGCCCCCTCCCAAACCCCCTGCTCGTCCCCGCAGCGCCGGGAGCCTCCTCCCCGGGGCTGATGGAGCCCTCCGCGGTGGGCTCAAGCGTCTGCGTAGCGGCACGCAGGAGCTGGAGCTGCCCGGGAGGGAAGGGAGGGCAGAGAGTGAAGACAGGGCTTTGTGGCTCTTCTCTCTCCCTGTACGGCAGAAGGTTTTGCGAGGCACCACGTGTAGGCTGAGGGTCAGTTTCTTGCTCCCTGAAGTCAACAGTTAACATCAGTACTTGGTTCAGAGTTTCTGCTGGGATTAAAAAAATTACTGTATTGAAATTTCCTTATTTTAATAGAAGAAAATCCCACTGTGATTGCAGCATCAGACCAGAATCTCATTTCTTGGAGTCTAATATGCTCTACCTATGACTGGTACCATTTCTTCAAGGACAAAGATCTTTGAAACTGAAAGCTATGCCATAATTCAACTCTCCACAGGTCTCATTCCTGAGTGACAGAGATTGCTTTTAACCTAGGAGCAGGTTTCTACATCCTTTCCACTCTTTTGCACTTGTTTTTGTTTGCTGTTAAAACCACACCATTCTTATGACTGACACAGGGCTTGGGCTACAAATGCTTTTTTTTATTTGGTTGGATGTTATGGAAGAGTTAATGATTTTGTTAGGAGAATTTCACAGCTCCATGTTGCACTGGACCTGATGTTTTCCTTGTTTTTCTAAAGCTGGGATATGCACATGGTGGTAAACTGTACTATTGCTAAGGCAAATGGAAGATACAGCATTACCTAGCTACGTTTCTTTGTGCATGCAAGTTAATTAGTCAATTAATTTTATTGTGAACAGGAACCAGAAGAATACATTCTGCTGAAAACCTCTGAAAAAAAAAAATTAAAAATCCTACTGTATTTGCCTTGATTCAGTATCCAGCTAAGAATAAGTTGCATAATGTGCCCCGCCAGTCAGATTTACACAAAGATAAGGGCAGGGCATGATCCCTGCCCCTCAGAACTGTGTATGTGATTAGTTTTGTAAATTACATCCCACCTTTGGTAGCAGTCACTGGCAGCAGGGCCTCCCCTATAGGGAAGTTGTTACACAACGCAGTCATTGCTTCTTTCACTGGACAGTCAACAGTGAAACAAATGCTATTTAAAAAAATCCCAACATTTCTCTGTCTATGATGAGGTGGTGGCATTATCAACATTAATGTATGAGAATAATCTTTTGGGCTTGGTGTGTCACATAAGTCTTGTCCTAATCAGAGTTGCAGCATCTATCAAGTAGTAAGTTGCAAGAGCAACTCATCCCAGAGTGAGGGCCAACATGTGTTCATGAATCATATACTGAACTCCATTGATTTGTTGCAAAGCTCTTTGCTGAATTTAAAGGTCCTCAAAAGCAGGCCACCAAAAATTTGGTAAAATGCATCCCTCTAACCATTGTCAAGGTCAACAGTGAATGGTCTTGATAATATCTTGGAAGTTATCAGACGATCAAATGATATGCACAGGTTTTCAGATGAGGAAGCAGCTGCCATATAGAGACATATCTCCTAGCAGTATGGCTCCACAAAAGAAGAACATGTGCATTTCTCAATAGCATTTTGCTCATTGCAAGAGAATTCTCATTTTTCATTATATTCTCCTGAAACTGCTGCACTTTGTGGCTTGTTGAAGGTTCTGCTTGCAACAGTTCCCACTTCTGTAAATTTAAATGTAATCCAGTACGAAATCACAGAGGCCTTACATGTGGGGAATCTGATAGTATCACTTAAAGTGGTGTGTGAAGGATAATGCCATTGCCAGGGATCAGTTTTACTCGCCTCCTGGGCCAAACATATCATATTGTAGTAAATTGTGTGTAGCAGAAGACATTGATTGCAATTAGGTTCCCAAGTACATGAGAGGTCAGATCTATAACGAGCTTTTTTCCCCTTATTATTTCTGCCTGAATGATCATCTTTCTCTGGACACAGCTCAGACTGTGACTTTATTCCAGACCACTGTGGCAAAAAGCGGCAAACGTGAAGAAGAGCTAAAAAACCATCATGTTTTGGATTATGTATGCGTAGGCTCAGGAACTGTTTTACCATGTGAGAGTGAAATGTGGTGAGAGTAGAACATTTATGAAGAAGGAATTTTAAATGTAGGCGTTGCCTTTCATTTAATCAATCTGATAACTTCACAGGTGTTAGTGCATTTACTCCTCTGATCCTACCAGATGCTCTTTATCAGTCTAGATCAAGGGGAGGGGTTGCCTTTGCTAAGTCTTTCTGGGAGGTTAGTTTTGTTGCTGTCCACCTTAATGGTCCTGAGGAGCCTCACCTGGGGCTTTCACCCACACCTATTTCAGTTCAGCCCCTGGGCCTCTAGTCTCTTCCTGGGTTATGCTTAGGTGTGCAGCTCTGCCGCCTGTGGACATATCCAGCTATGGATGCTGTTGATCTTGACCTACAGCCTGTCTGGACCTCAGCACATCCCCATGGAGATGCCCAGTGCTGTGGGCTGCTGCTTCAGTGAGGGTTGTGAGGTGGGCCCTGGCTAGACACCCATGCTCTTCCAGTCCCCATGGGGATTTTCTGTGGGTCCCAGCCCCCAGGCTGCTGCATGGTTACCTGATATTAATTGCTTTATATTCTGTAAGGGAGCAAAATACCTTCAGGAAGAAAGAGGCAGTGTGGTTTTGCCAGGAGCACAGAGCAAATGTGCTGATGTTTACAAGATTCAAAGTTAAATAGCTCATCATAGACTTAGGACAAGGTCCTGTTTCTCCTAAGCCACAGCAGTAATTTACTTCCAGGAACAAAGATAGAACCTTGTGCCTGTTCCTCTTTTTTTCTACACCTAAATTTGAGGGTTGGGGGTTGGAATCTTTAGTGCTTTGTAAAGTGTAAAACTGCCGCCACCTTGTTTGTTTGGTTTTTTTTCAGTCCTTCAAATCTACCTCTTGTTCCCCTGGCACCTGAGGCTTCCCAGCCTGTTGTCTGGAGCCACCAAGGTACATTGAGCTAGTTCCCTTCCCTTGGGGCAGGAGCATTGCAGCACTCCCTTGTGCCCTGGTGAACCCCTTAGTGCTTTTGAAGGGAGTGGTGAACTCACTCAGGTGAGCTGCAGCCAGCATGCTCAGCTATTCTCATCTCTCTTTTTCTTCCCAGTTAACTAGGAAAGTCTTCTCATGCTGCAGCTTCATCCTCCAAGACCTCTGTCTTGTGCCTAGGCCTTCCCGGCTGCGGCCACATCTCCTGCATGTATCACTGATGGGGAACTACTGTTGGGGAGAGGTGAGTACATCACAGGGGAGATTGGTTGCATCCACTGAAAAATTAGAGCTACTATGTAGATAAGCCATGGCCTGTGCTTTGTGCTGGTCTAATTTGTCTAGGAAACATTCCAGAGAAATCCAGTTGGTCTCTGGACTGCATCGTCTCTCTGATCTTTCTATGCACGATACTATGTCAACTGTGCAGGGTTTTCAGTGTTACCATCCATGTAGGCCTTCCCACTTAGAGTTAACATACTGATCCTTCTGCACAGCTCCACAAGAATTAAGTATATCAAATGTGCCTTGAGGTCAGAACAGGATGATTCATTTATCGTGGTCAACCTACAGCATTTAGATTCCAGGGTGACGTGGAAAATACCTGGAATAATCTTTTCATGCCTGCCCCTCTTCAATGCCTTTCTTAATGCAGTGCTAAATTGGGAAATGTTCTGGTTTGGGGTTTCTTTTTGAGAAGTGGATGCAAAGCCACAATCTCTCATTTGCTAAAAATAGCCATATGTGTGATTCCATATGGGGTGAATTGTGCTGAGACTTGCACCTGCCAGTTCTCTATTTAATTCTGTAATTCTTTCCAGACCTCTACCTCTGTGCAGAAGCGAGAAAGGGTTTTACTCTATTATAAGCCAGACTGAGTCTTTATCACTTTTGCAGACCACTTGTGTATGTTATTTTTCCTGTGTAGACTATAATTTTCGAACATACAGCATTTGATTTAATTTTCCCAAGAAATGCAGCTTGATTTGCTGGAGAGATGCATATTTATGAAGAGCTTCTGTGCTCTGTTACAGATGGAGTGGGCTTGTGGCATTTACAGTGTAGCAAACGTGTTTTAAGAGCAGCTACACAAGGGCTAGTAGAGAGAGCAGAGAAGCTGGTGTAATGAGCTGAGAAACTGCCTGTCTTCTGTGCAGCTGACACGTTTATTTGCAAGGATACAGTTCCAATTTTAGGCATAAACGCCCATCAGTCTCTCAGTTAGATCCCTTGCTCAGATAAATGTGGTTGATCACTTTTTGTTTTTTAATGCTTGCAGGAGTGGAGCTTGAAGTAGCAGAAACCCCCCCGAATTTTCTGAGAGAAAACAGCAGCAAGATCTCCTGTACAAGAAGAGATCACTTGCCAGTAAAATGAGCTAAGCTATTCAGCTCTGTTGCAGATTGTGCTGTTGTAACAAATGTTGCTAATCCAGCATTATGTACCTTTACCTGCTTTGGACAGAAATGAGGAGAAGAGGATAAGTTATAACAGGTTTTCATGCTGCAGGTTACTTTCTCTTTCTGTCAGACAGAACTCTTGGATTGCCCTGACCCAGGTGCAGGACCTTGCCCTTGTTGAACCTCATGAGGTTCACATGGGCCCACTTCTCAAGCTTGTCCAGATCCTTCTGGATGGCATCTCATCCCTCAGGCATGTCAACTGCACCACTCAGCTTGGTGTCATCTGCAAGCTTGCTGAGGGTGCACTTGATCTTGTTGTCTATGCCATTGATGAAGATATCAAACATCACTGGTATGTTGGGCACTGTAATGCTCACACCTGGTGCTGCTCTCTAGGAATGGCTGTCCCACACAGCTGTGTGGCCACTGCATGGTTAAAGACTATTTTCTTTACATGAATGATTTAGCTGCTCAGCACATTTCTGCCCTGGGGACAGATGAAATGCTGATTCCCCTGTGGTGATGTGTGAGAAATGAAACCAAGCCCCAGTGTTAAAAGAAAAGGATTGTTCCAGGCACATGAGGTAGAAGGACAAAAGGAATAGCTGAGCTTTGAATATGAAATAGAAACAATATAAAAAAGTGTTTATAAAAGTAGTTGCCTCCAGCTAATATTGGATAGAGGTAATTTTATGCTTTGACACTGAGATGCTTAGCTAACGGTAAGTTCTAGAGTCAGTGGCTTCATGCCACTGTGTCTAGAATTGCATTTCACGCCTCCAAGGGCTTTTCATACAGGTAAATGAGAAACTGAGCTTTTGCAGAATTGTAGAGTCAGCATCTTTTTCTGTTCACGTTAAACCATTTGTTAGTGTAAGGTCATATAGATGTTCTATTGAAGAGGATCTGTCCCTGGACATTTCGTATCATCAATTTAGCAGGACCTTGTCATCCTGACTCAGCACAAACACTGAACCAGCAGGAGCAGATGCAGGAAAACCTGTGGAAAGGCTACCTGCAGGGAGGAAAAGTCTGGCAGATTCTTGTATCTTTGTTCTCTACAAGCCCTTCCAGCTGGGGAAGGGGTTTCTTTTCCTTGGGCCTGAGCGGCAGCAAGGTAGAGGCAGGAGGAAGAGCTAACTGTGAGCCAATTCTTGGTCTCTAATGCTTGCCCCAGGCTCTATAGGATCATGGCCTCAAGGTAGCTAATAAAGGGATAGTTTGGCTTCCAGCCATACAGTGAAAGGTATTTATTTTGAGTTGTCATTGTCCATGACCTGTATTTTTGGGCCATCAAATCAGAGGGGAAAAAACCAAAGTGTACCTTTTCCTGGAGATGGAACCACTGGAATGAAAGGGAAGAGAAGGGAATAATTTGCCTTCATAAAGCAAAAGAAATTACTGACAGACAAACCCACAACATTACACAGGGGTAGTCTAGAAGTTCCTGAGTCCCTCAAACATCATTTTAAAGCTTTTGGGAAATGGAGGGAGCCTTCACAGAAATACAACTCAGAAATTCAGTTAGAACGTCTTGCTCTGGCATGCATCTTCAGTTCATCCCAGGTCCTGATACTAGTAGGCAGACTCTTTACTGTGAATGTAACACAAAGGTTTTTGTTTGCTTTTTAGTGATTATGTTTTAGCTCAATTTCCAAAGAGCATGGAGCTTTTATTAGCTATGTGTGAGTTTGTGTCTCTCTAATAATTTAGAATCTGTTGGCTCATGTCAAGTACACTTGACAGCCAGAGAATTGGAAAGCATATATTGAATCTTTGATTTGCAAACTGCCTCATGGATGATTGGCTTGGCCAGCAACTAGAGCCTTTATTAGCAATCAGATCCTCTCAATAGCATGATTTACGTGAGCAAAGGAACAAGGTACTGAAACTCTGTAGGTTCTAGAAAGAAAACCTGAACAACCTAATAATACATAAAATCATCACCCAAAGGTGTGCTTTGGGCAGAACACACTGCAAAGTGTATAGCCGGAGACTGCTGGTACAGGCAAGTGCTCTGCCTGAAGATGAGACTGGAGGGGTCATTTAAGCAGCAGCTAGTAGAGAAAGCTCTAGAAAGGAAAATCTGAATTCGGACAGTGAAAAGGAATATCCAGCAGCTGGGGTAGTGGAGCACTCATACAGATAACCAAGGAAGGATAGGACTCTCATTTGTGGGAGACCCACTAAACAGGCATCAGTGAGGAATGGCTACAGAAAGTCTCTGAAGGCTCTTCTCACCTTCTGATTGTCTACCGCAGACCTTGTCAGAGTGCTGTATACTTGAGTAAAGGCTGAGACAGAGTCAAATGGAGAGCAGGGATTTCTGTCTGTGGAAAATGTCCCTGTTCGGAGATCTTTAACAAGTGGTGGAGGTGATGGATGGAGTAACACTGGGCTCAACCCTTATCTGTAAAAGTGATTTGGAGCCTTGTGCATGGGAGAATATTTTTCAGCAGCCTCCTTATTGCCTCCCATAGACCACCATCCTTCATTCTGTATGGGGAAGAGAGATTGTGACGCTGGTATACATCAACTTCTAGAATATTATGGTTTTGCCTTATCTTTTGCCAAATGAGCTCTGCAGCAAGTGAAAGGTGCTCATAGAAAGTGACGTCCTGTGGTGCTTTATGTAATTGACTGGTGTAATCCATTCATTGCCTATTTGATAGCTAACCTCTTTGAGTGACTTCAGCATCAAAATCTGAAACCTGATGAAGCCTGATAAACAAATTTCTCTTATCAGCAGAGGGCGCATCATCATTAGCCAAGTGAGGGCCCTCCAGCTCACTCCCAGACCCCTGCCCTCACCCACTGGGAGTCAGACTTCAAAGCCAGGATGAAGAGACAGAACTGGTGAGTTGGAAACCATCTCTGAGATCCTTCTGGCACGCACCAAGCAGCAACACCATATGCCACCCTATTTGCTGTTTTGCTGGAGTTCCTATATTTGCAGAGTGAGCCTGATTCCTTGGGATTGGGCACGAAAATGCTTATTTAATTTCCCAGGGCTCTGTCATCAAGGCTGGCCATATTTGTTACGGTTGAGCATTTTTTTTCAGGCTGTTTGTTGCCTGTTCTGTCAGAGGCAAGCTATAAATATGCACATGCTTCTGCGTTTCTCTATCTCTCACTCTGTAAGAGGAAATGGGCTTGTTTTCATGTGATTAGCAGGCAGAGGAACTGGTGTGACACAGCTGAACTGTAAGAACACCAGCCCACGGACCTCGCTGCCAGAGGAGCTAAACTGCCCACACGGACAGACCCAGGAGTGGCAGCGCCTGAGACATGGAGCGAGAACCGATGCGCATAAGGGGGGGCTACTTGGTGAAGAAGGTAAGTGGACACTTTTGGACTGGAGGGGAGGAGGAAGCTAACTGTGAACAGGTTGGGGAGATGGAGGGAAATGTATTTTGGTTTCAGTTATTAAAAAAAGGATCAATTTTTTCCAAAAGGAAAAGGCAAATCAACAGAATTCCTTGAGCAGTAGACCAGTGTGGTGTTAGTGATTATGGAAGTACTTGCCAGCAGTTATATCTTGTCAGAGTACTACATAAGGCATTTTGCACATCTCAGATGTACCTTGGGATCAAAAGATTTGTATTGCTATGAAGTAACGTAATGCCCTTAGTGGAAGCTTGGGCCCCTCAGTTACAGAAAGACAGGGAACTGCTTGAGAGAGTCCAGCGCAGAGCTACAAAGATGATTAAGGGAGTGGAACATCTCCCTTATGAGGAAAGGCTGAGGGAGCTGGGTCTCTTTAGCTTGGAAAAAAGGAGACGGAGGGGTGACCCTATTAATGTTTATAAATATGTTAAGAGAGAGTGTCAAGAGGACAGAGCCAGGCTCTTTTCAGTGGCATCCAATGATAGGACAAGGGGCAACAGGTATAAGCTGGAACATAGGAAGTTCCACATAAATATGAGAAGAAACTTCTTCACAGTGAGGGTGACAGACACTGGAACAGGCTGCCCAGGGAGGTTGTGGAGTCTCCTTCTCTGGAGACGTTTAAAGCCCACCTGGACGTGTTCCTGTGCAACTTGGTCTAGATGATCCTGCTCCGGCGGGGGGATTGGATTGGATGATCTTTCAAGGTCCCTTCCAATCCCTAACATTCTGTGATTCTGTGAAAACAGGTAATGGCTTGAACTGGCCACAACCTACTTGATTGCACTTAATTGCTGAGTTAAACACCAAGGAAGCATAGTGAGATGGAAGAGGTCAGATCACCTTGGCCCAGAGAGAGTATGTGTAGCCATGGACACTTCTGTCTTTTGGGAGGGCAGTCACTGCCACACAGCAACCTCTGCTTTGGAGTCTTCTGTGAAAGAGCCCATAGGATAAGGCCTTGACTTTCACTTAAATCCTTAGTGAGATCAGTCTGGCTTAAAGCAGCCTAACTAAACTGTCTGTCCTGCAGCCAGAGAGGGGCTCTCTGCTGCGGTGTCTCTGCTCATCAGAACAGGAATGTCACTCATTAGAACAGCTGGCTGGAGAGATCTCTAATCCAGAACTGAGGGCACTCCTCAGTCTTATTTCCACTGATACTGAAAGGAAGCTCACAGAGCTGCAGTGATGCTGTCATGAGGACAAACAGCACTGAATTTGTGCTGTGCAGATTCCAGTGGCCTGATAAGTGGAGCAAGTGGCTTATTATCTATATTCCTCCATGACAGGGGAATGGCTGGAAACTTAGACACTGGGACACTATCAAACAGTGTATCTGGCTGGGTATGCTGGGGAGAAGATGTATGTGGATGTGCCAGTGTCAGTCCATCACATTCCGGTGGGTGCTGGGTGTCCAAAAAGTCTCTGTGCAGGTACTACAAAAGTTGATGCTGGGTGCTGCTGCAATGGCAACCGGGAAGTGGAAATTGTTCCCATTTCCTAGAATAGCCTTATAGGTGGCTCTGTCTTTACACAAGTGAGCTTCTGCTGATGGTGAGGAGCAGTAGTGTGCTAGAGGAAGGGCTGGAGAGCAAAAGGAGCAGATACAGATGAGCCAGGTACCACCTGTTCGATACATCAGTGAGGCTGCTGTGGGTTCCACAACCAGAGCTTCCAGCAGGGATGAGCATGCTCCTGATTAACCTTACCTGCTGATTATGTACTCACCTTCTCTCCTTTATGCCTGTGAAGTGAAATCAGGGATTTGACCTCCCAAAGGACTCATCCATGCAGCCACAGCTTTGCTTTGCAGGGAGCAAAGGCCATTTATCACTGACTTTCTCCTCTTGATATTTACATCAGTCTGGGGAACAGTGCTGTGCTTATTGGTCGGTGCTTCAGCTGGGCCAGTGAACCCAATGTGGGTTCAGACTTCAGTGTTGCTCTAGGTCAGCTTAAAACTCTGTGTATTTTGGGGACCTTGTGTCAGCTTCTGAGCATAAGAAACAGCTAATTTTCTAATCTTGTAATGCTACAGATGTTATAAAAAGAAGTTGTTCTACCAAAGGAAAGTTGTGTGTGGTTTTAAGCAGCTAATGATTTCAGAGAGCAAGTCCAGGGACACCTGTCTGTATCTGCAGTCTTTGGAGCAGGTGTGACAACTTGATTTTTAGCCCAGGAAAATCAAATTCAGCCTCCTTCTTTCTTGTCTCTCATGAGATGTGTTAGATGAGAACAATGTGACTGCGTTTGGGTTTGCTGATGGTGTGGATCTGAGACTGCCAGTCTAACACTGCTCTGTGGTGGCTTCCATTGGCAGGGCATGTCAGAGTCTGGTTTTCAGGAAGTACTAGGCTTAGCTATTTATAAGCAGAAGTATTGTAATCTGTGGCAAACCCACAAGCATAAGGAAATTGCAACAGTTCTTGTCTTGGCTCATCATTTTAATTGATTATTTAGCAGAAAATAAACCAGCAGGTCAATCTGGGATCTCAAAAAATCATAAATTCTAATGACTTATTTAAAAACAAACAAACAAAACCCAACAACAACCAGAACAGCAGTCAACCAATCTGTGGTACCCAGATGAGACTCTTTTTTGCATTTCCCTATTTAGCTGGGTTTCCAGAGAGCCCCCAGGGCAGTAAGTTTCTTTTGGAAGGTAGTATTCATTTGCAGGGCACCTTCTGTTCCCAGTGAGGGCTGCAGAGGCTGGAAGCACGTCCTGCTCTTAATAAGATCTTGGCTGATAGTTTTACTTCCTCACCCCATAATTGAGCATAAGGTCAGATTCAGAGTGCAGGAGGCCTTTCTTGGAAGGTAGGGCAGCAAAAAAGGACATGACAGGCAAAGGGGTAGTTTGGGGAATAAAAATCCCAAGGCTCAGAGTGTTTCTGTCCCATTGACTTCTGCAGAAATACAAAATGCAAAGGTAACAGACTCTGCCCATTAACAAATCCAACCAAGCCATTTGAACAGGACAGCAGTGGCTGCCTCACTTCTGTCTGCAGCTCTAGCACTGCCCAACCACCATGGTTTGAGCAGGACAGGGATGTTGTGGAGGGAGTTGTAGGATGGGGGTGGGAGAGGTGATAAATTTAGGTCTGTCTTTGTAGCAGAAAGAGGAAGCGATACTATTAAGGATGGCCTCTGATTTGGAGCCCACAAATCTTGGTTGTGCTTTGGTAACTCTTCAGAGGAACTGTTGGTATTCAGTGTATCTAGAAGTTCATGTGGCTGGGCAGTAATTCACTTGGGTGTCTGGGATTGTGGCCATTTTTGAAGCTGGTTGCAAGCCAGACCAGAGAGGTCATCTAGCTTGAGTGCAGCAGTCTTAGTAATTTGTCCTGGTTTGAAATCTAGCAGTTAATCCTGCCCAACACTGAGAAACAGGTCGTTCCTCTCTGAACCCCTGAGAGTTGTGTTTCACTATTATCTCTAACAGCTGTGTTTCAGGAATAGGAAGTAAAAGCTTTAAAAGATGAAATGAAGCACCTCAATTCCTTACCACAACAGTTGGAGATCTTCAGCCTCAGGCCCTGAAACTATTCTTTACTGTTATAGTTTGTTCTTGCATGTCTAGAAATCCTCTGAGGTGTGTGCCTTCTGGTCAGACCAAGCCTCAACAACTGTAGTGTAGCATCAAGTCCTAAATAGAGCACAAGATGCCTAAGTTAATGAGGCTTCCTAATGTGCCAGTTCACATCCAGGAATTTTGGGGGTTATTCATAATATTGCCATTATGTTAATCTTGAAGACAGTGGTTGGGACTAACTGGTGCTGAAAAGAAACACCAGCTGGGGCAAGCAGATTTTGGAAAAACTCATGGCAGGGGTGACAACAAGGGGAAATGAATGCTGGGCAGAACAACAACAATGTTTAACTTCATAGTGAGATGGGTGTGGCTGTGGTATGTTCCCCTTGAGATGTTCACTATAGCTGTCTTAGCATCAGTCAGACACTCCTTGGACAGTCCTATCTCAGTGAAAATCATGTTGTTATTGAACATAATATACACACTAATTTATTGATGCAGGGCAGCATGTTTAATACCTGGAAGCCAATGTGGGTTGTGCTCTTAGAAGATGGAATTGAATTCTACAAGCGGAAGGCTGACAACAGCCCCAAAGGGATGATCCCACTCAAAGGAAGCTCTATTAGCAGCCCATGCCAAGATTTTGGCAAAAGAATGGTAAGTACATTTTATAACAGTGATTGACAGTATGCTTATACTCCTGGAGGGACTGAAGGGGCACAAGGGTGATGGTTACAAATTCCTTACACTTATCCTACTGGTGGCTCTCACCTGTCTTGGAAGGTCACAAGCAAGTAGTACTTGAAAGGGGTGACTGCTCAGGAAGAAATCAGGATATTTTAAGAGGAGCAGTTCAGAAAGTGATTTATTTTTTTTTTTTAAAAATCTCTGAGTCTGTCAGCAGAGCTAAATTATGTGGTTGTGAGGACACTTAACAGCTGAATGGCACAAGTCCTGTATTAAATATAAATCTAGCTACCACAGAATAAAGGCGTGGGAAATTATTTCATGAGTGGTGGAAGCATCTATTTCTTGTCAAAGAGCAACAACTGGCTTGCTCAGAGAGCTCAGATAAATGCTGTGACACAAATGCCCAAATAAAGCTGTAATTCCAAACCTTTTTCTTACCATTTGGTAATTAGCCAACCCCACACACTTCACATTCATGCAATTTGTATTAATTGCACACTGCATTGTTACTTGTAGGGCTTTTACAAGTGAGTAAGAGTCACATCTACACTCAGAGCAAAACCTGAAACTGCTTTAGAGAAAGCAGTTCAAACATTGCCTGCACATTTGTGGCCTCTGTAGTAAGTGAACAGACTGAGGTGCCAATTCCCAGTGAACTACACAGATCACTATGTTCACAAATTCAGAGGTTTATTTGACAGAAAATAAGATACAGGAAGGGAAATGTAGAAGCATACATTTTTTGTTATAGGGTTCCTGTTGATAAAATGTGGATTTCTAGTATGAGTAAAGAATCATATCTTTAGTCAGTCAGTTATTTCAGCAACTCAGTTTCATCAAATAGGCATTATACCCCCAGGATTTCCTCGTGATAAAGGGGTCCTTCAGAATCTGGAAGATTATCCAGTTGCAGTTTAAAGAAATTTACTGCAAGGATGCCTGACTAAAGACGGAAGTCTCTGAGAGCATTAGAAAAAGAGAAGGAAGTGGGAGTGCATGAGAGAGCAAACTTCACTTTCTCCTGTGGGTGAAGTGAGGAGAATTATACCTATACTTAGGTTCTGGGGTAAGTGGAGGCAGGATCCCTGGGGTCAGATTTGGACCTGCTGACCTTCCTTTTTCCTTCCTTTCTTCTTTTCTTTCTTCTACTTCTTCCTTTCTGTGTTTTTTTTCCTCTTCTTTGTGTAGACCCCATATCTATTAAAGAAAAAAGAAGTTGATTCTTACAGAGTCCTTTCAGATTTATATCTGTTAAGAAAAAAGGGCTCTTAACTTAAAAGCTGTCTTTGAGGCAATACAATAAAAGGGCAGAAAATAAAGATCACTGTTAATCCTGTGCTGAGTCCAAGAAGTTGTAGATGACTGCTTCTCCTGGGAACAAAAGGTTTTAGAGGGCCGTTATCTTGGAAGTCCCACCTAGATCAGGATCATTAAGAGCCACCTGCTCTTCCTAGCTCTCTTTAGATACTGGGAGTTGTTGACAGGAGGAGGCTGTAATATCATGCCCATAAGGAGAGTTGCATGATCATGAATTCCCACCCCATGCACATCATAGGTTTTTTGATCTCTGAACTGGCAAGGGCAGTTGTCCAACTGATTTGAGTTTGAGATTGACTGCTGGTCAAGCCCATGTACTCTTCCTTACTGACCAGAGCTCCTGCCTGAGCAGACCTTCTGCTGCAGTATGGCTGTGTCACCACGTTGCCTGGGTGCTGGCTGGGAGCTCTTTCTTACAGCACTTGGCTTCACATCTTTTGCAAGCCATGAATATTAACACTGAAGCATAATTACATCTAGGGACTAGAGTGTGGGGCAGGTACATTAAATAACCAAATAAAGGAACAGAAATTAAGTCTTTCTGCACACATTTGGTTCTAATTCTGCTGATTTGAAACCATGTTCCTACATTATCCAATTAACAAGCCTCAGCACAGCACTTCTTACTCTATACATGAGATATAATGCGTGGGAGAAGGGTACTATGTTCAAGAGTATCACAGAGCTACATAATAATGGTAGGAAATAAGTTTTTCTCACAAAGTATTCTTTACAAACAGATTCAGGGGGTGTTTTTTTTCTTTTTAACTCCCACAGAGGTGCTGCCATCAGTATTGGTCTATAGTAGTTGCTTGGAAATGGTCAGTACCAGTAGCACCTTTAACAGTAAGGAAAGGATCATTCACCAGTGTATGCGCGTTCTACAAAACAGGCAGAGAGGTCTGAAGTATCTGATGTCTGCTGAAGGCAGAGTGAGAGAGATCCTCACCTGCCCAAAGGGTTGCTTGAGGATACACCAGTTTGCAGAAGAGGTACTGCACTGTATCATATTTTGAGTTTATTTCAAAATGCATTCACTGCTGTTTACTGTTCTTGATCTGAATTTCAATCATTGCTTAATGTGATATTAATTCTGCTGCATTTGTGCTTTCTCTGTTTTCCCCATTGCTTTCCTGAGGTTAGCATTGTCATGGGTGGCTGATCATAGTCAGATTCATTTGTCTTAATCTTAAAATGTTGGTGTTTAGTTCAGTCTGATGGTCTATTTTTCTCAAAAGCACAAACAGATATGCATCATCAGAGAGAGACTTGGTCACTTTAGGACTGGAGATTCAGCCTCTTCACCAATTTCAGAGGAAGCCTGGATGTCTGGCTTGGTGGCCTAGCTTTCTAAAAGCTAAAGTTAAGAGAAAGAGCTTGCCCACTCTCACCTATGTACTGGAAATGAAAACTCTTCTTTGGTGTTTTACTGTACGTTGCTTCTCAGTTCTTTGAGACTGCTGATTTTTCTTTTTCCTTTGGTAATATCTTGCTTTAATGCTTTTGATACTTCATTCTGTTAAGCTGTTGTGTTAGCATGACTCTTGGATATTGACATTTGGAGGGATCCATCTGTTTGTTTTTTACATGCACTGTACATTGATTTCATGATGTAGCTCTTTACTGCATAATAGAAAAGGTGGGTGTTGCTGGAAATATGAACTGTGTCAGATAAGAAATGGTTACTTTTCTGTCTGAAATGGATTTTTTAGGACCTTCTGCTTTGTGAGTTTGAACTATGTCCTCCATGGAAGTCAGTGGGACTTCTGCACAACTTCAGGGTGTCAGAATCTTTCCCATTGGCAACAACCTGGAAGATGCATATTGGGGATGTTCAGAAATGTGCCATTTACAAGCGTGGGCTTCAGGAGACTCATTCAGTGTTTTGATTTTGTTGCTGCAGATTCATTGATCTCTGCTCTTTAATGACCTTTACTTACCCTCATAAGGCCTTGCTGTTTGCTTGGTGATTAGCCTGTCATTTTTAGATGTCTACTGAGTCGGAACCTGTTGTATTTATTCTAAGACATGTACAGAACAAATTGCAGTTGCACTTTTGGGGAACGATATTTTAGAGGAAGTGGAAACCCTCTTGACTGAGTAATCAGATCAGATTTTCCGTCCAAAAGATCACTGGATAAAAATGAGATCAAATAGTGGGAACTTTGTGGGGGTTTTTTTCAGTTTGATCTTTTTTTTTTTTTTTTTCTGCTTAGAACTATCGTTAAAAGATTTTTTTCTTATTTGGGGGAAATACAGTCTTTCCATTCTTGCTAGTGTGTTGAGATAGGTAGTGGTGAAGGCCCTCCCAAGCCTCACTGGGCTGCAAATGTGTTCAGCAACTCTCCAATGTGCCTGTGAGCTTTTCTCCCCCTGTGACTCAGTAGCTGAGCAATATGATGTGGGTTTTTCCACCTCCTTCAGACTGACCACATCTCCATAAGCATTAAGACAAACTTACCCCCACTGTAAGCCTGGAGGGGCTGAGCACTTCAGCCTTTCAGCTGTGTGGAACTTCCCAGACAAAGTTAATGTCAGCAGCTTTATCTTCACCTTGACTGTACTGACAACGTCAGGATCACTCACAGAGAAATAAGTGAAGGAGTCAGTTTCCTGCGCTGCCTGTTCATGCTTTTCTTTAGACTGTTTTTTAATTTAACTGTGGTTGTGAGGCACAGGTAGTCTGTATGTCATGGTGGTACTTTGTTAATAGTGTCCAACTGGCCAAGCCAAAGTAACTTAAAAAACCCCACATTATTTATCATTCCAGTTTGTCTTCAAGCTCACTGCCACCAAGCAGCAGGAACACTTTTTTCAAGCTGCTTACCTGGAGGAGAGAGATGCCTGGGTACGGGATATCAAGAAAGCAATTCACTGCCTAGATGGAGGCCAAAGGTTTGCCAGAAAATCCACAAGAAGGTCTATCAGACTGCCTGACACAATCAACCTGAGGTTTGTTCTCATAGCTCTGCTCTCCTATTTACTTCCATCAGCAGGTCTGGAAGAGCTATGGACGTGCCTGTCTGTGCTACCTCTCTGGTTTCACTCAGGGTCCTTTCTGCGTCACTGACAGTTTCAGAGTGTACGATGTGGCAGAAACGAGCTGGTGATTAGAACTGGGCAGATCATTTTTAATACATCATCTTTTATCAAAGAATTTTGCTGATAAGGAGGTTTCTAAACACACTGCAGTGCAAAAAGAGACCCCAGCCAAAGTATCTCTTCCAGGAGAGGCATTTTTATACAATATCTAATTTATTGCAAAAAAATTTTAAACGTTTTGTGTGCTCTCCAGAGAAATGCTGATGTTAGCCTAGTGTTTGGATGGTGGGGGGGAGAGTGGTGCCTGCCAGAGAGCTTGGAACTGTCAAAGGGAGAAGAGATAAAGGGCACACACAGGAAGCCATCTGTTTGTCAGTACTTAAAAAAATTAAGGACAACTTACTTTTTGTATTGGAGTGGTAAATACTAGATAAAAATGAAGCTGCAGCGCTCCTTACAAGACAGAAAAACTGCCCAGGGCCAAGATCCAACTAAGTCTGACTTCACTGGCTTCAGCAGAGGATCACCCTGACTATCAGGCCAAAAGACTTGGCCTGTGGCATTTAATATTTGCCCTTCTTGTCATTCCAGAGCTCTGGAATTAGAGTTCTGAGCGAGTGAAAGGCGAGTGAGAGGAAGGAAGTCACACCAGGGTTCAGAGAGGTTAATTAGGGCCTCTGAGAGCGTGCAGGCTTTGCAGATGTCACAGTGACAGGTTTTCTGCTCAGCCAAGGACCTTTGGGGGAACATAACACAAAGCAGTGAGCTAGCCTATTTGCACCAAGGCTGTGGGGCCTTATGAAGGTGATTCAGCAGTGGGTGTTCCTCTGTTCACACTGCAGTCACCACAAGTTGTTCCATTCTCAAAATATGGGGGTGTGGTGAGCTGTTTGTGCACTCCCCATATTGCTCCTGCAGTTCTGACAGTGATGTAGTGAGGCCTCCAGGATCTGCAACGTAAGTTTTTCAGGAGATTAAGCCATGCTATAACTCTACAGAGAGCAATATGCCATTCATGGGGTCTTGATGTTTGCTGGCAATTATATTATTGTACAAACTGGCTACAACTTTTTATTTGCTAACTGTTTCTGTGGTGGGTTTTTTTTATGCACAGTGCTTTGTACCTCTCAATGAAAGATCCTGAAAAGGGAATAAAGGAGTTGAAGCTGGAAAAAGATAAAAAAGTGTTCAATTACTGCTTTACAGGTAAGGAGCTCCTGTCTCTCTTTTCCATACAATAAAGGGAGCACAGGGCCAAGAGCCTAAAGATAGATAAAAGAGCTCTAAGGTCTGTGGAGCACAAAGAAGTTTGAGAAGAAAACCTGGGTGATGTTTTCTTGACCAACACAGGATGTGCTCAAAGGATGAAGCTTGAAAAAGTTGTGGCCATGGTAAGCAAGAGAAGAGGAAGAAATTTAAGCAGTGTCAGAAAGATCGAAGTAGATCCTTGTAGAAAGTTGTGTGAAACTCTTAACTCCAGAAGAGTTACTCCCTTCTGAATTTTTCATCAACAACCTGTGTCACATTTTAATTCCTGTCTTGCTCCAAGTCAAACCTATGGGTGCTAGAGTCAAAAGTCACCCTGTTTGGACAGCACTGTGTCAGTAACATAGCAGCCTGGAAGACTGCCTCCTCCGGGCTTGGCTGTCCTTCATTCTTTCCCAGTCCCTGTCTCTGAGGCTTCGTAGCTCAGTCTCGCATCCCCTCCCAGCTCTCTTCTCCCTCGGGAACACTGTTCAAGAGTTGTACTGGCCCCTGCCATCAGTTGCATCAGCTGTAGCTCACTAGATGACCCAGGCACCTTTCCAGATTAGCTCTGTGTGTTGTCACTAAGAACAGTTTTCAGGAGATTGATGAATAGATGGAGCAGGCTTGTTGCTCGTGTATTTTTAGACTTGCTTCATGTCTATCTTGGTTTGTGGCTGATCTCGTCTGTTTGTTTGTTTGTTTGTAACCAGGCATCGCTGTGATTGACTGGCTGGTGTCCAGCAACTCCATCCGAAATCGCAAAGAAGGCCTCGTGCTGGCCTCTTCTCTCCTGAGTGAGGGCTACCTACAGCCTGCAGGAGATACATCCAAGGCTGCTGCTGAGGGACTGTCAGACACCCCTTTCTTAGATCTCTGTGATGCCTACTATTACTTTGTGAGTGTTGAATTCTGGAGTTCTTTTTGTCCTGGACTTGCTGATGCTCTGCTTTCCTCAGACTTCTTGTTGGGGTTCCTCTTAAATCTTGGAGGAAAAATTGTACAGAAATGGAGAGATTCATGTTAACTGTCTTTCTCTACATAATACTCTGAACTGGCATTCTTCTAAGGGCAAACTGAGTGCTGAGATCAAGCTGGGTTCTTTCTTTACTTAGGCTTTTATTTGGTAATTAGCAGTAACCAGAATTTAGCTATCACTTCCCCTAATGATTCAGTGGAAGGGAAGAGAGTAATTCATTATCATGGGGCTTCTCAGAGTGGTACAAGCTACGAACCTGTTTTTGTACAGAGCCATCAAACCTAACACAAGTGCACGTGCACACACACACACAGAGCTTGCCTGTGAGTAGAGAAGCAGAAGGTTTTAATATCTCCGAGTAACACCTGTCCTGAGTAGCTTATCCAACTTTCTCAATTTATTGCCTCATATTCTGTAAATTGTGTTGAAGAACCTGCTATATCACAGTCAGAGTCAAATACTGTTTTAAAGATGTTTGGCTGATGAACTTACACAAAGAAAGTATGCCTTGTGTCAAGTAAAATGCTTAAATATGACAATTCTGTTTATATTTTACCACATAGAACCACAGCCTGTGCTAAATGCACACAGCTATAGAAAATTGCAAATTTCAAAAACTGAGGGCAGTTCTTGTTGTTGGAGAAGACAACCTAGATGGAGTATTTCTTCTTCCCAAATTCTAGATGCTTGTGATGGATGGAGGAAGAGGAAGGGTGTGTTGGGTGTAGGGATTGGCTGTGCTGCTGTTGCCTCTTATGAATGGCTGGCTCTGCATTTAAAAACCTGTAACATTGATTGAGGCAGCCTGTCCATCGTGGAGGAAATGTGACGCTAAGAATCATGGAGAATAGAGGCACTAACATATACACAGATGCTCCAGCTCTCTTCAGATGCCCTGAGACTTTTTGGTGTAGTCCTGCTTCACACTGAAATGTTTCCATGTGACTTGGAGAGCTCCTCAACTTCACTGGGAGATTTTTCCAGTAAAAGGGTTGGGTTTTTTGGGTGTCAAAAAGCAGGGTGGAGGGAATCTGAAGTGAAGCCCAATTTGTATGTGTACAGAAACATGTGGCAGCTGTCTAACTTCTGAATTTTCTCTTGTGGTCATGCAGCCAGACAGTGGGTTTTTCTGCGAGGGAAGTTCTAGTGATGATGATGTGGTCCTGAAAGAAGAATTCAGAGGCATAGTAGTCAAACAAGGATGTTTGCTGAAACAGGTCAGTATTGCATAGGTTTCATCCTGTCACTGGGATGATGTTGCATGGATACAAGACTACTCTTTTACACCAAAAAGCTTTAGAGAAGAGAGAAACTATGCTATGCCATCTCCATGCTTGATAGGTTTCACCTCTGTCCCTCTTGCCTTTGCACAAAGAATGCTTGCTGTAGCATGGCAGCAGGGCTTTTGCCTGACATTGGAAGGTTTTTTGCTGTTACTATGAGATAAGACAGTTTATAGTTTTAATTAGGAAAGAGTGCTAAAGCAGATGTGACAAGTCATTGGTACAATGCAGAACTGAACTCAGGTTAAAAGGTATCCAGTCCAGTGTCCCTCTGAACACACAGCTGGGTTCAGTTGCCAATTTTCACAGATTTTTTTCAGCAAACCTGAGCAAAGGAGTCCTTTCAGTTACTAATGCTTGATCCTGTCCCATCTGTCAGTCAGAAGATGACTATATACCTGCCTTCCCAGCAAAACTTTAAGCAATATGGTGAATGTCATGGCAAGAGATTTACTTTCTGAGGCCATTGCAAACAGATAGTAGTGAACTGAAGGCAAGACCAGGATTCTTCAATGAAGAGAAGAGAATAGTTCAGTTGGAAGGGACTGGCAGTGATCATCTGGTTCAACTGCCTGACCAGTTCAGGGCTGACCAAAGGTTAAAGCATTGTCCAAATGCCTCTTAAAGACTGACAAGACATGTGGCATCGATCACCTCTCTAGGAAGCCTGTTCCAATGTTTGACCACGCTCTTGGTAAAGAAATATTTCCTGATATCAAGTCTGAATTTCCACTTTTAAAATATTCCTTGGGAGCCTAAGAACTTTTGGTTGTGCTCACTTGTATTTCTTTTGCTCTGATTACTCAAAAGCAATGGAAGAAATTAGATATGTGTATTTCTGCCAACTTTTACCCTGTCACATCTATATCTGCCTATTTAGTAAGAGCTTCCTTGCAAACAACGTAGCTAATTGAGAAACTAATATTTTGAAATGCTGAGAGGAAGTGATTCAAGACAGTTTTTCACCAGTGTTAGTCTGGCCTTGGTGACCTTCAGTGAGCTGTAGCTTGTTACTTGGAAGTGTCACTGTTTCTGCTGAGAGTGCTTTCAGCAGATGTAGATTCTTCCCCACCCATCATTTCAGCTTTGAAAATAGGCAATGAGGCATTTACATCCATATTGGAAGGTGGTGTTACTTGTGCTTGAGCTTCTCAGCCACAAAACCTCTCCAGGGTGCTGCAGCCAGATAAGCCTTTTGGTGGTGGTTGTCTTTGCAGGGACAGAAACAGCTTTTACCAATAGTTCAAGATATCTTCCTGCAAGACATTTTGCAACCATGTTTTCTGGCAAGTGTTTAAGCCCAGTTCTCACAAACCACATGTGGACATCTTAACTACCATGATATGTGTTTAGGGGAATCTCCCATGTTCAAGGTGTTCTACTTGGTACAGATATAAAAGGAAAAACCAGTGTGATAGCCCAGTTGTTGTGCAAAAGAGCGGGATGCAGAAAGACCAGGTTCCAATCCTACTCCAGCAAATATTTCCTGTTAAAAAAACCAGCTTTTCCTTTTTGTATTTGCCTGTTCTCCCATGTGTGGGTAAGCTGAGTGTAAGCCCTTGCAGGCAAAGCAGTTCACAACGTTCCTTTCTTTGGATTTTCCCAGGGACATCGGAGGAAGAACTGGAAAGTGAGAAAGTTTGTTTTAAGAGAGGACCCTGCATATCTTCACTACTACGATCCTGCTGGAGTAAGAGACATTTGATTTATTTTCCTGTTTGTTTCAAAGCCAACGCCTTGTAGAAATACCTTAATGGAGTATTTGCATGGGAATGTGTGACAGGGAAGACCAAGCAGGACAGTGGAGGCTGTTTGTGCTCACAGGGTGTAGCCATCCACTGGAAAAGCAGAGTGAAGGATGGCTTCTGGGGCTGCCAAGTCAGGGTAGCAAGTGCCACCTAGACCTGGGAATAGGTAACACTGAACTGTGCTCTCACCTCTTATCTGATATTTAGGATTAATGTGTGCTCTCACATGATCAAAATGATCTAAGTGCAAATGGACACAGTACAGTCATTTTGCAGTTTATAACTGAGGTCTGTTCTGTGTCAGGCTGAGACATGGCATTCTGTTTCTTGTGTAATTCTGACGGGCCAAACCCTGCCCTAAGAAAGGAGAGAGCATTGCCATGGGCAAAACCTGCCCCCCAAAAGCTGGCATTTGAGTAGATTCAGCCCACAGGTTTTATTCCATTCTGGATTGTTACAGGAGCAGTGCTGTTGTGGGCTACAGGCGCTTTGTGTTGTGCCTGTCACACTGGAGAATCAACACTGAGGAGTCTCTGACCTCCCTATTCCCACTTTGCCTTTCCCACCCCTGGCATCTCCTCCCAAAGGGCTGAGGTGTGTCAGTTTATAGGGACTGCTTCTTTCAAACTTGGGCCAACAAAAATGCATCTTCACCCGTTCTTTGACTGTCACAGTCCTGAAGTGCACAAGAGGCCAAATTGTAATCAAGGGTATAGCTGCACTTGCTGCTTGGCAAGAATACTTTTAAGATCTATTCTTTTTCTAACTGATCTTTTTTTTTCTATTCACTGTGACATCAAAAGAAAAGTTATAGTTGGTACAGGGCTTAGATTCTTCTTGTACCTTTGCTCAGGACATACTAAATACTCTTGTTTTACTAATTACCTGGATCAGCAGAAAGGATACAGCCACCAACACAAGGCATAAACTTATTTTAATGTCTAATTCCAGAGGATACAGAAATGACATAATATAGTTAACAGCAGAAGGAATGAGCAAGGTAATAAATCTGATCATAGTCACACAAAAATCACTATAGTGATTATGAGGGAGATATGTTGCCAGATACATTACCCTCGTCCAGCCCTGCATTTGCTGGGGAGCCCTGGTCACAGCGAAAGTTCAGGGAACCTTTCCAGCAATGGGGAAGTCCTGCACAGTGTATCCACCCATAGGTCAGCTTCTGAAGTCACTGCAAGCAGGTCCAACTTTTATACCATTGAATAAACAATCCTGGTTGTACAAATGACCTTCAAAAACTTCAAAGGTGGGACACCTGTTGTTTTTCCCCTCATTGGATTCTGCCCAAAGTCTGGCCAGGGCCTGGGGAGGAACCCAAAGGAGTCTCTTCATTTATTTTAGTCTTAATCACTCATTCTCGCATCACATCTCCAAGAAAAATCCTCTGCTGGTCTCTGTTACAAAACACACTGTTTGGTTGTGAAATTCGTCCATAAGTCAATTTTAATTCAGGGCCCATGGCTCAGGCCCCAGCTCTTCAACTCTGCAGATCTTGAATTCCAAATCCCCAAAGAGATTTCCTATTGATTTGCAGGTCTTTCCCCCTACCACAGCCCTCATCCTCCACGTCACATGCAGAGTGAGGATTCCCTGGTTTCCTGCATGACATACTATGTCAGCAAATGCTTTCGTTTCCGTTCTGGAGTTGCAGCCAGATATTAACATGTGGACAGTTTCAGAAGTGTTGAGTTTCATTTTGATTTCATCTCCTCACCAGGGAGAAGAGCCACTAGGAGCAATTCACTTGAGAGGCTGTGTGGTGACAGCAGTGGAAGATATGCCAGACAGTAAGGAACTCTATTGAATGAGCTATGTGATAAGTTTTTTGTACATTCTTTCAATCTGCCTGAGATCACAAGTGGGTTTTATTCAAATGCAATCAATGTGCAATGATTCAGTAATTCTTCTAGTAACTAGTCTCTCTATTGCTGTCTTAATTACTAGAGAATAATTACTAGGATACTGTGGTAGAGGTAGCAACAGAGAATCTTGTGTTTTGTCAGTTGTTTAGAGAAGCCTTGTCAAAAGGATGAATGACACCATCCCTGCGTTAGGATAACTGGCCTTAGATGAAGTAAACTGAGTTTGCTCTTTTTAGTTGATGAATTTGAGATGGAAGCTTTACGTTAGAAATGGTTATGCCAACAAATTATTACTGTTCACGTTCTGTTCCTTCCCAAAACTAGGAACAGCAATGGTTAAGTGTTACTGCAGGGAACAAGGAACACTCATTCCATGCATTCTCCTCTTCACTGGAGAGGCAGACCGTCATGCCCAACAAGAAAGTCTGCTGGCATCTCAGCATCTGTGTAGGCTGTGCTGGCAGATATGAAAAGAACTGGAGATTCTGTATGTGACATGAACATGAATGTCTTGGTTTTGCTGCTGGCAAGGCATGGGAGGATTTGGGGAATATGACCTGTCTGCAGGATTGCAGATCCTTCCATGACTGGAGATCAATTAAACAGAGACTCCTGAAGGTGAAATGTGCAGAATTCATGAGTTGTTTCTTCAAGAGAGGGACCCGTCTCATGGACCCAGTCTTGCAGTTTTTGTGAAGGCCCAACCAGGCACAGCTGCGCAAAGGAAGGAAATCCCCTTCCAGTGTGTAAGGGAAGAAACGTTGTAAATCAAGACTTGATTCTCACCTATCTGATTTCCTTATTTCTTCCCTGTAGCCAAGAAGTATGATGTTGACAACATCCTCTTTGAAATCATCACAGCAAATGAAATCCACTATTACTTGCAAGCGGCCTCATCCGCAGAGCGTACAGAGTGGATCAGAGCAATTCAGGCAGTTTCTAGGACTGGAAAATGAAGATGACCTGCCAGGAAGAAGACAGACAACTGAAATTCATTATTCAAAACAGGGATTTTAGCATTTCACTGAGAGAAAACAAATACATCCATGAAAAGTGTCCTAAGGCTTGTGGGTTGGGGTGAGGGTGGGTGATAAGTTTCAGCTCTATAGTGGGCACTAACAAACTAACGTATTTTCTACTTGTGTTATGGTAATATTTTACTAAATATTTTACTAAATTATACCATAGAAGATGCCATATTAGTGTGTGTGCTTCTAGAGTAACCAGCCTGCTTTGGGAAGGTTGCACCTTACGCCTTTCCCTGCTGCCACAGCTCATAATGAGAACTCACCATGAACAGAGGACAGAGTCACGTCACTGACTGTAGGTGAGGAACTCAACCAGTCACCTCCCATTCAGCCTGTGCTGTGGTTCAGGATCTTCAGATATTTCAAAGTCTTCCCAAGACAAACTTTCTTCTTTACCTGCCAGTGATCTTTCTGCTGCCATGCTCACCTACATAAGTAGGATTTCAGGAAAGAAATCAACTCACTTGGAAGCCTAATCCACTCTTATGACCCTTCAGTGCTAAGGAAGGGAAGAATGCAGACAGCTATGGAAACACCATGGGGAAAGCAAGTACAACTCAAATGATGGTGATGTAAGCTTCCACACAAGAAAAGTCTCTTCTCATAGTACTTAAAACATGAAGAAATCTCAGTTTAACTTCTTTATCACCTGATTTTGACCTCTCATAAGTTTCTTTACAAGAATCTGCTCTAGGGTCATTGTTTCCCTTCATTTAGGTCTCCAAAGCTGTTGCTAGGGTGTCATGTACTGCTGTATTTGAATGAAGAATCTTGCAGAAGGGAAAGCATTCATGGGTTGATTACTTGAACTACTGATTGAAGTGACTTTGTTTAGGGTTTTCTTTTTCTTTTTTTAACCTCCAGCAGCATGCTCACTCCTTGGTTCTGTGCCTTAGTAATGTAAGAGGAAAACCTTTCTGCTTGCAGTAACTGAAATAAACTTTGACAGGGCAGTTTACCTGATCAATTGTTGTCTGACTATGTCAGAGGTCTAGTAATGTTTCTGAGTGCAAGTAAATGTTAAAACTTGTAAACTCTTGTTCATAGATCTCATAAGGTGCCTTATCCTTAAGAATTCCTATTCAGATCTCTTCAGTCTAAAATCTGAAGCTAAAGCATCTCTTCAGTTCTGCTTATTGTATCTGAGGTAACGAGCATTAAGGTCCTTTGCCTTAATATTGCTTATCACAAAGAAAACACAGCCCTGTGGGGGTACCAGGCTGACTGGGAGTCTTAAATGGACATGGTGAGGAAATCAGATGCTGGCAGGCATTTCCTGTGTCTCAACCAAGCTGACAGGATCACTGAAGCCTGGGCTGTCCTTCTGAGGAAGGAAGACTCATGGCAAAAAGACACACTCTTTGCTCAGCCTGCTTTCTTGATAATTACTTTGTGGTTGCTGCTTATTCTTGCTTTTAGAGCTCACTAACACAAAAATACCCTGTGCCACAGGAAAATAACCCAAGCAACAGAAACTTGCCCAGCTTAGCAAAGGAGGGATGCAACTACCAATTTTTAATAAAACTAAAGTTTTACCAGCCTTTGACCTTGTCATTTTTCCATGCATCCAGTCCAGGGTACAATGAATGGTATTTTCTCTGGTAGATGATGCTAGTCAGTGTATTTGTGTAAGAGCTCTATGTTTGTACCAGTCTGTATCAATAGGGTGTCTAACCTCATAGGTAGGTCTTTGAAGATAGGTCACAAGGATTTGTAGGTGTCTCTGTTTCTTGGCAGAAACTGGAGGATTGGAAGTGTATGTCTGATGCTGCCCTACCTGCATTTCCTGCTGTCTAAAGGTTTTCACTTGCCTGAGACTGGTACTGGGAGTGACTCCAAACTGTTCTTCATTTTAGTCAGGTTTTCTTGCATTTCTTGACATCAATATTAAGCTCTACATTCCAGGTGAATGTGCTCTAGTCCATTTCCAGACAAGGCCTGACAAGAAAACCAATGCATTTCACAGACCTTTCTCTCTGATAAGCTCTTCACAAGGGGTGAACTGGGGACCAGGGTTATTATCGGGGTAGTTTTCAAAGACATTTGCTTTCCTAGCTCATGGTACTGCTTTTGAAAATCAGAGTAGGTACCTGCATGCCATTGGCAGTCTGATCTTAGGAACTGTGCATGAGAGGATGACAATTGTCACCACCCTTGGACTGAGCCAGAAAAGTCACTAAGGAGAGAGCTACTGGAGTTGAGACAAGGTGACAAGGGCTACTGTAACAGATGTCTGCATATGAGAAAAAAAAGAAGGTTAGTTTTACATTATTGTAATTTCTAGAGATCCTAAATAGACTTTGTCCAAGGGAATTCAGTATTGAAAATCAACTGGAAGTCTGTCATGGGTTATGATGGCAGATATTCAGAAGGCATAGAAGGGAAGAGGCATGTATCCTGAATCCTAGCACAAGAGAAGAGAGAGGGGCCCAGTACAAGGAACCTACCAATTGAAAGAGGAAAAACAGAAAAGCAGACTTTCAAGTGCTGTAATTCCTCCATCTGTTTTCACCCTCCAACTATTTAAATCACACTTTACACACTCAGCAGTTACTACATCAGCATCAGTTCCTTTTTTACTTACAACGTGAATTAGTCTTTTTTTTTTTTTCACAGACTAAAGGACAGCAGAATAAACTATTGTGGATAAGGACTATATTTATAATATTCAATTACTGTCAGACTTGTGTGAGATGATCTACTATAGCTTGAGAAGTGGACCCATGTGAACCTCATGAAGTTCAACAAGGCCAAGTGCAAGGTCCCATACTTTGGTCAGGGCAATCCCTGGTATCAATACAGGCTGGGGGGTGAAGGGATTGAGAGCAGCCCTGTGGAGAAGGATTTGGGGGTGCTGGTGGATGAAAAGCTGGATGTGAGCCAGCAATGTGAGCTCACAGCTCAGAATGTACTAGAACACTACATTCATCAAATGTACTAGAACACCCTTTTGCAGACTGATAGAGTATCAATTATATAAATCAAAGTATAATCAGTCTTTTCATGTACCTGCTTCCACATCATAAGGCAAAATCTGAAAGTCCTTTCATAAGCACCAAAGTATATCAAAAGAAAAACAAGAAACTGTCTCTTTGTACTTTGTTGCTTCTGCTATGTGTGGATGTAGGTGTCCTGCTTTTGAAGGCTTAAGTTGCTGTGTCTCCATAGTAGGTGATGGTGAAAGTCCAGTAACAAAACCAACATGCATGCATAAGATGTTTTTGGTAACAGGAAGAGTTATTTATTTTTTACACTATATGCAGTTTTCTGATTAATAAAAGGAAATATTTCATCACTCTGCTACATATGCAGTAAAATAAGGTTGGTTGGGATTTTTTTAGCTTAATATTTTTACTTAAAGGAAGGCACTTTTTTTCCCAAATTACATCTTCAATTTCCCCTTTCTCTTCTTCCACCCATGCCACCTCCTTCTTCTTCAAGCTATTTTGAGCTCATGTGGCTCTGCTTTTTAGGCTTCATAGAGTGGAACTCAGATACATAAATGCCTAGTGGCATTTTTGACGTGGTACAACAAACCACGTGGTCTTTAGTCACACCTCTAAAATAGCAAAAACTTCCTCTCATCTTCTCATACCTACATGCTGTGTATAGATGTTTGGTTACTTTCTGGGTATTGAGTACTGTTATAGTCTCCCTATTTAAGCTTTTGAGGATCCCCCAGTGTTCTTATCTCTAAGTATAGGTGGTGATAAGAGTTGTATGTTAGAATGACTTGAGAGAGCAGCATAATTTAGTGATAAAATTGTCTGTGGACTGATGATGTTCAGTCAGCACTCTGAGCATCAGCAACTCTGGTTCTTTAGCATTGTGACAGAAAAAAAGTAGAAGCTATTGAAAATATTCCCTCAATTGATCAAATGAGTAAAGTTCTTCTGGAGTATTGTCGTAGTTTATTTATTTGGCTATAAGATACTGCTGCTGCAAGAAAATATTTTGCCTTTCTCAACCTTTTTCCCCCTCCCTGCTGGGATTAAAGGCTTAAGGTGATTGATTTGTTGTTTGAAGGTTTCCCTGTATTCCCAACTTGCTCAACCTATACCTTCAATTCAGCCTTCAAGTTGAATCCTCCAATAGGTAGATGGTAGCATCTTGTGATCTTTTGTATTTGGTGTCCTGAGATCACTGAGATGTTTAAAAGCCATGTTTAGTGCTATGGCTCATGCATTATCTCATGGCCAGCGGTGTCCTGCAGCATCTGGCAAAGTCTTTGTATAGAGCTTCAAGTGTCTGTCATCTCAGCAGCAAAACAGCTTGTGCAGTCGACTCTCCCATACTGGCAAGCAGTAGCTCCTGTGCCTGTTAAGAATTTTAAGGACTGTGCATTCAAACCAGCATGTGCTGTTCTAACAGTATTTTAACATGTGGATCAAAAAAAGCTGATGTACCTGATTTGCATGCTCTAGCAGGCTGCAGTTTATTCCCCACACCCCAGCTTTGTAAACCCATGGTTGCTGTACATGGGTGGCAGTGTTGGACAGGACAATTCTGAGGAGTTAGTGGAGGCTACAGGTAACTGTGCCAGTACCTAAAATTGTCCTCTCAGGTTTCATTTTGGCAGGTTCCCCAAGACCTCTGCATTTGCTGTCTGTTACCTCTCTCCTTCTCCTTCTCCTTCTCCTTCTCCTTCTCCTTCTCCTTCTCCTTCTCCTTCTCCTTCTCCTTCTCCTTCTCCTTCTCCTTCTCCTTCTCCTTCTCCTTCTCCTTCTCCTTCTCCTTCTCCTCACAGTTGTAGCTTGGGTTTTCTTGGTTTACCAGAACAGTAGAAGTGGGTCTAGCCCTTAGCATTGAGGCTTGAAAAACCCAAAACACCACCAACCCCCAATTCTTAGTGGTGGTGTGCTGGTCAGAAGCTGCCGCTGTCTCAGTGTTAAATGCAGTAGGTCATTTCTTCCATGGTTTTGAGGACAGACTTTCCTGAACAAGTAATGTGCTGGAAAAAAACACAAAGTGTCAGGATGCTCTTGGGAATATGATATGCTTCTACCCAAGTTCATTTGGAGAGAAAATAAAAACATACCACCACCACCTCCCAAATCCATCTGTATGCCTTCATTACCTGTCTGCTCTGGTGGGCTGGAGCAGCTGATCCCAGTCCTGAGCCCAACTGTTCTGTCTTCTGTCACTTGGCACCATCCAGAGATGACCAGGATAGAGACATGAAATGTTAGTGCCAGCCTATTAGCAGAAACACTTCTCTTGCCAAAATTTAGCTTTGAAATTTGAGTGATCTAATGAAGAAAAGTCTGTGATGATTAAACATCTTGCGCTTTCTTTTTCATTTAGTCTGCCTGTTAACGGCAGTGGCCCAAAGCCACATCCTGCACCACAATGAAATAAAGCCACCCTGTCAGCTCCTCCCTTCAGAAATGGAGCACCTGCAACACTGAGTAGTCACAAGCAAGGTTCTAACACCACAGGCAGTCTTGGAAAAGTAGAATAAAATACTGACCTCAGGGGACCTCAGGTTGAGCTTCAGTGCTGGCATTTTGATGTCCAGCGGTGTGCAGTAGCTTGGGACGTTTTGTGCAGCAAGGGAACTTTTTTCATCCCAGAAGCTTGGCTACGTTGAGCCTGTGTTGTGTAGTTGGGGTGTGTGGGCAGAGGACATCCTATTGGCTCTGCATCACACAAGCTTCATGTGCTCCCTCAAAAGGCCTCTCTGTCTTAGGAAAGCTGGGTGGGTGACAAGAAGGCCATATGGCTAAAGGGATGCCTGGGTGTCAAGGGTTAGGGCTGGGCCAGCCACTAGATGAATGACAGATGCTCTCTATCAGCCTGTGGAGGTTTAGGTTGAATCCATCTGCAACAAATGCTGTTGACCCCTTCCCCCCCTGCCCAATTAGAGGAAGAGCAAAAGGATAAGGGAGGGAGACTTATGGCCCCCTCCCAGCCCAAATGGGAGAGGAAGGGAATGAGAGAGAGGCTTCCAGATTAGAAAAGAAAACTAAAACAGTTTTAATGAAAATAAAGATAATAAAAGGGAATATATACAAATATATACAAAGCGAGTATCAAACCCAACCTCCCCCTGATGGCAATTACGTCACTGTCACCACTGATGCTGAGAGCAGGCACTGGGAACTCCCAGACTGGACTCAGCGGCAGATGGGAACTGGATTTCGGAGCTGGATTCTAGAATGTATGGATTGGGATCAAAGGCAGAATGATCAGAGTCTTCCTCGGACACTGGCCATTGAAGAAGAGACCTTGACTCTTGTGATCCCTCAGCTTTATGCTGAATATGACGTATATGGGATGGAATCCCTTGTTGATCAGTTTAGGGTCACCTGTCCTGGCCGCTCCTCCCTGCAGATGCGGCCTTTTACCTTCTGCACTCTCAATGTGGTACAAGATTTAGCAGTGACCTTGGTCTCTATAGTAGTAGCTTTAAGCAAGAGCCTTTCTGCACCCACCAATCCTTGGTGGTACCTCTAAACACTGAGTGTTATCACTGCTAGAAGACGACACTGCCTGTGAGATATGCCATTAACTTCAGAAAGTGCAGTTACTTAGAAGAGAATTAGTTCTGTTCTAGCTCAAACCAGGCCAGTATCTGTCTAGTTTCTGAGGGTTGACAAAGAAAATAAGTGAAGTGCAAATACCTACATTTAGTTTTCTAGGCAAAGTGTTTTGGGCTCAATTTCTGTTGTGGGTGGGTGCACAAATTTCTGCTGAGAAATTTCTTTCCCATCCCATTTCCTTATCATACATGTGTGCACTTCTGCTATCCCTGAATGGAGCATTATCACTGCTGGAAACAGACACTGTCTGTGAAAATCTGCCATTAACTTCAGAAAGTGCACTTAGAAGAGACCGAGCTGGAAAGTGAAATCACTGACCAGAGTTAGTTCTGTTCTAGCTCAAACCAGGACACTGGCCATGGGGTGCCGCGGGCGCCTTTCTGCAGCTGACACCTTCTGAGTAGGAGGGGATAAGCAGTGTGTGAACGTGGTGGGAAGGTCGGTGGGGTTTGCTAAATTAGGACTTTCCACTTCCTCAAAATTTATGGGTAAGAGAGCTGGGCACTGGAGTGGAAAAAGAGTTTCACCAGCCAGCTAGGTGTGAGGATTTGGTGGTAGGTGGGCTGTGCATGCGTAGCCTTAGCTACTGGCGATGCTCTCTTGGAAGGATACCTACACATTAGCATTGGTTTAGGCACCAGCACGATCTCTGTTGCTGGCATTTCAGTGTTTTTTGTTGGCAGGTAGGAGGGGAAGGAGATGAGCCCAAACCAGCTGGTGTAGGAAGTGCCACTCCTCGGAGCAGTGGATGCTGCTGGGGTGTGTTTCAAGGGAAGAGAGCACATCCAGCCTGCAGCGGAGCTGGGAGGCTGTGTAGGTGGCTCAGGGGCAGAGTGGGGTAGAACAGAAGACCAGAGTTGATATCATGAAATCCGGGGGGAAATTATAAACCCTTAAGGGAGGGGCTCAGAGTGGGGAGGGGAAGTAAGCTTTGCTTTCATGAGAACTTGTACTTAAACACTTGAGGTTTTTGCTTTCAGTAACAGATTTTTTTAATGAGAAACTTACACCATTGCTACTGCAGATGTAAAGATTCAGGCCTTGTCTAATTGCATAGCTGAGTGCCTTGTGCATTTGAAGAGGCACAGCCATCTGACCTGGACAGAGCCAGAGGTGTGACAGATCATGGTGATTCTTACACTTGTACAAGAATGTGGAAAAGCTACAGGTATGTGCAGAGTGAAGTGGAGCACAGAGAGGGGATAAATGTCTGGGAGTTACAGAGACTGGAGGTAACCTGAGGAGGCTGGGTGAGGAGAAAGATGAGGGATTAGATCTATTATTGTGCATTTTTCCTGTCTTGTGATTAATAAACTGGGTATTTTTGAGGTGGTGAGAATCTACTGCTAGAATTATTTTCTTCTTTATTAATTTACATGCACTTTTTTTCACCTCTACCCCTGTAAAAGTCAGGGTAAAAGATGCTGTGAGCAGGGAGTGCGGCAGCACCTTCAGTGGAAAAAAACACTGTGCTTGAGTGTGGTTTGTTTTTTTTAAATACGAGCTAACCAGATATAATCTTAGAGCAGAATAGCTAATAATAAAGGAAACAGTGCTTGCAATTTGTTGAGCTTTGTGCTACGCCTCTCTATTTAGCAGTGCTCTTTACCCTGAGTTACGCTTCAGCTGTGTTTGGCAGCAGGGTCAGGGCAGCAGCTTCAGTGGATTTTGGGTACTGCATCATTTTGGCTAATGTAGTAGTTGTCTCACAAGAATAGTGTCATCTCTTTTGGCAGTGAGAGATGTTAATGCATCTTTATAAAACCTGGTGCAATGGGGCCCTGATCCTGTGACTAACAGTGACCTATAAGGAATAAAGAGAAAAAAAAAGTCTAAGAAACACTTTCCAGTTGCTGCGTCGTGTCACACAGTGTTGTTGAGCTGTCTCCATTGGATATGCTGCTCCTGATTTAAAAAAGGTGCTGGTGCTTATGAACTGAAAACCTGTTCTAATGTGGAAAATGTAGGAGACTGAGGGAAGTGAATCAGTTTTGATGAAATCTGTTGAATGCTCTGAATTAGAAAAGAGATCAGGTAACATACTGCTTTTGGAAGCATTTTAGAACTACCTGTTTCACCTGGCTGTTCTCTTTCTTCCTTGGCTTGTAAATATGGGCACCTACAACAAAGAGCCTGTGAACCCAGACCCTTGCAATAAAAAAGGAGCAAAAGCCACTAGGTATTTGCACCAGATATTCCGCAATGGTTAAATAATTTGAGAAAATAAAACTAATGATTTAACCACCAGCACCATCAAACCAAAAATGCTACTGGATCTTAGCCCAGAGGGCTGTGGTCTGTATTTTCAGAGCAAGGCTGCTCTGCTGCTCCATCTAGTGTCCTTGGGCCCCCTTAAAGGTAGGGGTTGGACCTCACTTAAGTAAACCCTGTATCTAATAAGGGCCTGATCTAGTGCCATCGAACTTCAAGTTCATGACAGGACACTTTGGTCCTTATCTTGCCAGAAGATCCCCTGCCTAAGACTGCAGCAGTTGATTTGGAATCACTTCATATTAATGAAGTTCCACAAGCAGGATACAAGTCTTTCCCTAGAAAATTGATCTCAGAGCAGTGACTGAATTTTGTAGGAATACCTCAAGCAATAGAGACCTTCCCAGGGCCTTCCTACTTGCTTTACTCGATGCAAAGTAGGTAGGAAAAGGTGATACAAATGGAGTTGTAATAAATTGATTTTGTGGACACTTTTATGTTAAGTAATGGGACAGGCATCTCCTCTTTTACTAGCAGCAATTTTTAAAGTCAATGCCAAAAATCAGTGCTGGTAAAGCAGGGTCTGTGTGATGGGAGATCATAATGTAGAAGAAAACTAAGGTATTGAATTAGCCTGACTACAAAAATATATGAAGTTGTGTTATATGCTGCATGGTTATCTGAGTTATTTTGTTTGGAGCATTAAATTTTGCTCTTTTCCTCATCATGCAAATGACTAAAATGCATGGCTAATGGCAGAGAGGCTGCTGGTTACGTGGCTGCTCCAGTCCTGCCTGGATCTGTGAGTCCTAATCCAGAAATCCCACAGCTGAGCACTAACACGTCTGTGGGGGCAGGCTCAGAGATCTCTGTCCTTCCAGATGGGCACTGAGGATGTTCTTGAGGTGGCTGCCTCGTCCTCTTGTTCCAATAGCTGGATTTGTCCCTTCCCCAGCCTTCCTCTGAGGGCCCTCATGTTGTGTTGCTGATCTGATGCACTGCAAGTCAAACACTTTTTTTAAAAAAAAATCATCTATTCCAAAATAAAAAGTGCAAACTTAAAGTACAATCAACATCCTTTTCACAGTACAGCAAAACATTAAACTTACAATATAAAATTACAAATTAATATTTACTCTTAATTAGAATTTTACAGAAAATTAATAAGATAAAGTGCAAATAAAAAAAAGATATAGCTTTTTTTTTTCTTAAGAAGCTTTCATCATATGTTTGCAAACACAACTGATTTGGAATGGCAACGTATTTACAGTTTGGTAGTCCATGAGTTGTGGCTAGAAGGTTCTTGAGCTGCAAGAACCAGCATTGGTTTCTCATCTCTCAAGTTCTGCTTCCAGGATTTCTCCCCATGTGTCGACGTCCATGGGATACATGCTCTTCTCTGGCAAGCTGTTCTGGGAAGGAACGTTGCTGTATTTCCCACTCAGCCACTCTTGCTTCACTTTGCTTTTCCAGTAGTTTCTCAGTAATGTGATCTGATGGAAAAACAGACAGCTCAGATCTTGGAAATGAACTGATTTCAGTTGTATTCAATACAAATAAGTTCTATCATTACTTTTCCAGTACAAAAAAGGATTTGGAATGTGTCTTTGGATACCTGGACACTAGGCCAGGAAGTGCTCTGCTGCCAAGAAGCAGACCTTGTTCTACTTCCATCTTTTCTGTACTAAGTTCAGTGGAGAATCACTTCTTGCCTCAGTTCTTTGAGGGTTAAGATGAAAACCCCAACCCAACATCTCACCTTCCTCTTTCCTCCTTTAAAGAGGTGCCTTTCACTTTCTCTTCCTATTTAGGTTATTTGTGACTTTTAATTCTTGTTTGGGCTCTTACTGCAGGCTGGCTGGATTATTCTCTTCAGCCAACCTTTTAGTGCAAGAAAACACTGACTTGCTGTGTGTTTGCTTTACTGCAAATCCCCTCTCCCAAATACAGATAAAAGAGAGAATCAGTGAAGGGAGCTCTGGAAATTCCTGTGCAAGAGTAGCAAGATCTGTACAATCAAGGGGCAACCACTACCTGCTTGTGGCTTTGCCTTGTACTGAAGCAACTCTACTGAAATGTGACAGTCCAGAACTGGGATTTTTTTCTTGCTGCTGTTTCTCCTTTTTCACCCCTCCACTGCCCCCTTGCTCTCAAACACATCAACTAAAATAGGGTGGGGATTACCCTCTAGCTGTTCCAGAGTAGTTAGCTGTGAAACCACTCCTTTCCTGATCTGCCTCAGCTTGCAGGCTGGACTCGACAGTGATGGACCTTCCAGCACATTCCACTTCTAACTCCTCAGAGCAGCTCTAATTGGGAGTGTGTCTGGGGAAAGTTTCTAAACAGCTTAATGGAGCTCCTGCTTGTTTCCTTTTCTCTACAACATTTTTTTAATCCTAGATGCATGTTGCTGAAGGCTTATTGAGGCAGAACTACCCAGAATGGATTTCTGGGAAGCCCTTCCTCACCAGCAGAGCTATTCCCAAGAAATACAACCAGAGAGCACACGCTGCCTAGCAGAGGTACGTTGTCTTCTCCCTGCCAGCCCTGTCTGGTGGAATGTGGCTTCTTCTATGAGAGCTGCCCAGGCTTCGATATGAGGAACATCTAAGGCCTTGGAGGGCAGCCGAGCCGGCCAGCTGTGGGTGTGGGTAGGCAATGGGACAGCCCTATCTGTGTGTATCTAACCAGATGTCCTGCTGTTGGGCTGCCCTGCTGAGCCACGCCGTGAGCGCAGCGGCTCTCCCCTCAGCCCGCGGCAGATGAGATGCGCTGATGTCATTTCTTTACGTACTGCCAATCCCAGAGGCCTCGCCGCTGCCGCCGTGACGTCGCTGCCGCCACATTTACCTTCCAGGAATAGCCGTTTCCTCGATCGCCATCGATCTCCCGCCGGCAGACCGCCCTGACGCTCAGGCAGTGGTGCCTCCATAAGCGGTCGTTGCTCTCGATGACGCGGTGCCAGCCCTTGCACGTCACGGCCGCCTGACACAAGCTCTCCACGTCCAGGTCGCTGAAGATCCGAGAGCTGACCTCCGGAGGGAGGACAGACACGAAGTCGGCCGGACCTTCTCCTCTTCCTTCTCCGCCTCCTCCTCTCTCCCGGCCAGCGGGGAGGGGCGCGGGGGCCCCGGCAGCAGAACGCTCCCCCGCCATGGTCCGGGGCGGGGTGCCCTGGGTCACCGCGGCCTCTCTGGGCACCCGGCAGCGCCTGAGGCCGGTTCTCGCCCCGCCACCATGTCCCTGCTGTAGGGGGGAGGCCGCCGGTGCTTTTCTAAGGCCAATTGTTCCGCTTTTGGGCCGTGCTGGGGACGGTGGCGTGTGACGTAGCATCCCTGCGTCATCAGGTGGCGTCGGCGCGACTGCAGCACTCGGACTCGGGCCGGTCCCGGCGGCGGCTCCTGCCGGGCTCCGGGCTTTGCCCCAGCCCCGTCCCCGCCGCGGTCGGTCCCTCTGAGGTGAGGCCGGTGCCGAGGTAACGCCAGCTCCTCTCCGAGGGGCCCGGCTGCGGCCTGCGCCCGTCAGGGAAGCGGAGCAGCTCCCTGAGTCGCTGCCGCCACCGGCCTGCTGCGGCCGCCCCGCTGAGGGCAGAAGCGTTTAGAGGGGCACCCACCGGAGCCCCGGGCCCCTCGCAGCGCCGGCTCCGTCGTGGGGGGTTCTGCGCAGAACCGGAGCCTTTGGTGGAGCGCCTGGAGGGGCCTGTTGGGTAAGGGCGGGCAGAGCTTGGTCTCTTGCATGTCTCTTCGTGAGGCGATGAACAGCGCGGCCGGCCCGCCTGGGCCTTCCCGGTAACGCAGAAAGCTGTGGAAGGGGCGACAGTGACTCCCGAGCGGTGCTGTCCGTGGATACAGCGGTAATTAGACTTCTTCTCCCTAGTTCTTTGTGCTAGTTATTGACTAGTAGAAGGGTAAAGTGAAAACTAGTTGCAGTTTGGATGCACTTTCACAACTGAAAAGCATTTCAGTCGTCGTAGCTCTGAACTGAGGCCTTAAAAAAAGCTCCTGGGTACATGGTGTCAGCTCAGAGCTGCAGTCCTGTAGCCTCTAGTGAGAACCTGCCCAGATGTGCTGGATTCATTTGGCATCTGATCTCAAAAACTATCTGAATGTTGTTATCAGACTTTTTTAGTGTAGAATCAAATTTTGCTAAGTTGTACAGATACATGGTAAAGCAAAGTTTAAGCTGTAATTTCTGCTTTCTCAAAATTTTGTCGTGGTAGTGACTAGTATAAATCATGTACTTAAAAAACAAAATACAGTACAGTAGATACTAGCAGTGACTGGAAAATCTTTGGTTCAAAATACTTGCAGTGGAAGGTGGAAAGAAAGGCATGTTTATTCCTTCTGTAAGTTGATGTAATTCAGTATTGATGTTACGTTCAGTTTAGAAATGTATTAATGGCAAATGTTCAGACTAGCTTCTGTGTTTGAGTAAAATGCACGTACTTGTGTTTGTGATGAGTCTGACTAGCTAAAAATGAGTTTTGCTTTGTTAGAAAAAAATTAGGAGGCTGATGCAGAAGAAGGACCAACTGTTCATCATTAATAGAACCAGCACATTCCAACTCTGAGAACAGGGAACTGCAAAAATGAGGGAAAACGATGCTACTTCCAGGTGTTTGGTAGGTGCTTAATCTTTAATAAAATTATTTGTAAGCATGTGTTGAAAACTAAAAAGGTGTTCTGTTTTCTAGACATTTTTTTTTCCCTGAGAATTATGACAATCAAAATTGTGTACTGAGAATATCTGTTCTTTTACTGATTGGGATTGTATGTATATAAATATGTTTTTATCATGTATTTGTTTGTGATAATTATGCTGCAGTAATTTGTTCTCTGGAATATACAAAAATGGCTATTGCTACAGGAATATTAATTAACACTATGTAGCTGAGTTCAATACTGCAGAACAAAGTCAAGTTCTGGTCTCTGATTGGTATCGATAACTGCCCTGTAAATACCTGTAAAGGGGAATGAAGGACTGTTCTTCAACCAGCTTCAAAGCCTCTGAAATTTCTACCTTGAGAGACTCTAGTTTGATGGTAGATTCCTTCTGGTTATAAGTAATAGCTGTTTGTAGTATCCTAGCAGCCTGCTTCATTTGAATCCTACAGCTATGATGGGTTTTGTTATTAAGATCAATGCAAACACACAGATAAATGACCCTCCCATTTTCCCTTGACAGCCAGCATCCTATGCAGCTGAACAGAGTTTTCAAAGCAAGTTTATTTTGCTTTTTTTTTTAAATGTTGCAGAGTAAAATGGCTTTCAGACAGTCTGATAAATAGCGTATGGAGCCAGGGGGATTTTTCTTAGATCTTGTGTGGTGTATCCAGGAAAACATAGTGCTAAAAGGGGCACATTGGTCAATGCCATCCTACAGTAGATAGCTACATACAGCAAATGAAATGTCAGCCCTCACTGTAGCTGAGATTCCTGGGATGGATATTTTCCTTTTACTAAGGAGAGATTCAAACTGATAGTATTGCTTTCAGTACTTAAGTATGTACTGAACATGACTTTGGTGTATTTAATCTGTTTAGAGTGTAATTCCTTTCTGGACAAAGGAATTGGGAAAATGCTAGTAAGACTTTTCTGGGTTTTTTGGGTTTTTTTACAAATAGGCATTTTTTTTGTTAAACCTTCTCTTATTTCTATGTGTGGGAACTCTAGCAAGATGCTGATAAAGCTCTTCTACAAAACTTCCAGTCTGCAGCCTTTTAGATATTTATTCTAAAGGTCTAGGGAGGTTTTTCTTAACTGAATGAAGATTTCTATAGATATTGTTTTTCTAAGTAGGAACTGTAATTTTCAGGCATTGGGCACCATGCAGAAGGTTGGGTGGTAATCCAGGCTGCATTTGAAGGACAATACTTGTGTTCTAGTTTTCCCACCTCTCTTGTAACTGGAGAAGGATACTAAACAGTAAATATTGTTTCAGGTTCCTCCTACTGGTGATAATGAAAGTGAACGTTCAAAATCTATTCAGAGAAAGAGAGTGCTTCCATCTTGGATGCTGGAAAGAGATCTCCTGGTTCAGGGGATTGCTGAGCCTGTAATGAAAGGTAAGTTCTCAGTGTAGTACATTTGCATACCAATATACATTTATGTGCTTTGATATAATTTTCTTAAATTATAGTGGTGGTAGTAGTAAATATTCATTTGTTACTACTTTTTCTATGTTCCATTCCTGGCAGCTGACCAAGCCTGGCTTCTGTTATCTCCTTCAGGAGCATGACAGCTCTTTCTGAACAGTTGATTTTCTTTCTATTCAGATTTTTTTTTTTTCATACTAGGTAACATACTCTCTTTGGAGAGCTGAATATCTGATGTTCTGGAGTCTGTAAATTCTAACTAGTTTAGTATGTAAATTCTAGCTAGTTTCTGTACCTCTAATTCCAAACTTTCTCCACAATTAAGTCACTGATGTATTGCCCTTCTAAATCCAGATTCTTTCCCAAGTTTAAAAGATAGGATTTTGGGGGGTGTTAGCTTTTTAACTGTGACTGAATCAAACTTGATCACTTAGTCTGAAGTTACTTCCTAGGAGCAGCAGTTCATCACAGGATAGTAGTTTCTTACCAATATGAAGCTAAAATAGTATAGTATTCCCTCTTGTCCTTCCTGCAAAAGGAAATTACTGAACCACAGAATGGTAGGGGTTAGAAAGCACCTCTGGAGATTATCTAGTGCAACCCCTTTGCTAAAGCAGGTTCACCCAGAGCAGGTTGCACAGGGTCATGTCCAGGTGGGTTTTGGGTATCTCCAGGGAAGGAGACTCCACAACCTCTTTGGGCAGCCTGTGCCAGGGCTCTGTCACCCTCATGTGTGATAAACTTCTGCCACAGTGAATCAGCGGTGACAGCAGCAGAATCCTGTGTTTAGTCATTATCAGCAGGAGACACGAGGATGCTGTGTTGGCACAATCCCAAGAAAACTTTTTTGAACGTCCTGTTTTGGTCCTGGGAGCTTGGAAAGACTTTACAACAGCTATTAGACCTTCTCTGACAAACTTGCCACAAGGCATTTATTGCTCTGATTACTTTTATTGATAGAATTGGAGGGCTAAAGAAATGAGAGAAGGAAAATGGCTGTACATTAACAACATCCCCCACATTTCTCTTTTTCTCTGGGCTGAAGACAGGGTGCCCCACCCTGCTTGCTGTTGTGTGGTGAGGTGGTTTAGGTGCTAACCACTGAAGTTTCCTTCATTAGTTTGAAGTGTATGAACTGTGGGTGGTGTGTGCATGTCCGCTCCTCTGTGCCCAGCACTTTTTTTTTAATGCCCCTTTTTCCACCTGCTATTTTGACTGAGATGGTGTAATGGAAAAGTTTGTCTCTTGGTTCCTGAGCAGCCCTGTAGAATTATTTCATGCAGTGTCTGACCAATTGCTTCTCATCTCCTATAGTAAATGCAGGTGCCCAAATGGACTGGCCATGGCAATTGTGGCTTTATACACCTCTGTTGTTTGTCATCAGTTACCTTGCCTATTCCTTTCTTCAGAAGGTAATTTTGAGAAAATTGAGTGATTCTGCCACTTTACTCCAATCTGGTGAGACCTCACCTGGAGTCCTGCATCCAGCTCTGGAGCCTTCAGCGTAGGAAAGACATGGACCTGCTGGAGTTGGGCTAGAGGAGGCCACAACAATGATTGGAGGGCTGGAACACCTCTCCTGTGGGGACAGGCTGAGAGTTGGGGTTCAGCCTGGAGAAGAGAAGGCTTCAGAGTGGCTTAAAGGGGGCTTATAAGAAAGATGGGGACAATCCTTTTAGCAGGCTTTGTTGTGACAGAACCAGGGGTGATGTTTTTAAACTAAAAGAGGGCAGTTTCACCACCTTCATTGTAAAAAAAAAAAATTAAATCTTCCTTTTATCTAGTCTGAAACACTGGCACAGGTTGCCCAGAAGGGTGGTCAATGCCCCATCCCTGGAAATACTCCAGGTCAGGTTGGATGGTGCTCTGAGCAACCTGCTACAGTTGTAGATGTCCCTGCTCACTGCATAGGAGTTTGGACTAGATGGCATTTAAAGATCCCTTCCAGCCCAAACCATTCTGTGATTCTATAACAAAACCAGGACAGTGGCTCTAGCTGTCTCCAAGCTGCATATCTGGAAAACACTAGTTCAGTACAGAGATCATAAGATTTTCTGAGAATTGAAGCTTTCCTAAGAGAGGCACAACATTTGCTATCATTCTGTTGGTTGCTAGCTGATGGAATAATCAGCCATGATGTGGTTGACTAGACAAGCAGGCATACCCTGATTTTTACCCTGTCCTAGTTGACATTTGTGTGTATAAACTGGTAGTCTCAAGTGACATGTGAAAGATCTGTGGTAAAAGTTGTCTTGGATGTATGGATTACTTTCTCAGCTCCTAGCGTGTAAATTAAATTGTCAGTTGTACTGATACAGTCACTCCAGAATGTCCTTTACCATGTATTTATTGCTTTCCTCCAAATTTTCCCTTCAAGCATCTGTTTCATTCTAAAACATACTTTTTTGCTCCTATGAGCAGGGAAGTGGAAAATTGTTGAGATAACTCATGAACAACTGCTGCTGTTTCTCATGCTTTTTGCCCAGTGCTCTGCTTCAGTGTGGCTTTGGATTTCTAATGTGGTCAGGATTTCACTGTAAAAATTGCATTCCAAAACTACTCTTTTATTTCCCTTTCAAGGTAATAGGATGAAAAGAGGCCAAGGAAGGGGAGAAAGTAATATGGAGTCATTACAATCAGAAGTAAACATGCAGCAGAAAAAAATATTAGCTTCTGAAGGAGCTACAGAGGACTTTGAAGGTGAAGAAGAGCAAGATCAAGGGAAAAGGAACCGTCTTTCCATCCCTGTCACTTCATCTCAGGTAATTTTTTTTTTTTTTTTTT